>PVLC010032667.1:0-18079 GCA_004027655.1 Graphiurus murinus
ATCAAAATTCTTAACATGTTCAACATCAAGAGTGAGCCCAAATATAAAAAACATGGACTTTTTTTCATTGAAGATAATCCTTTTGTTGAAGAGGCTGTCTTTTTTCCAGTGTATGTTTTTGGCTCCTTTGTCAAAAATCAATTGACTGTAAGTGTGTGGGTTTCTTTCTGAGTCTTCTATTCTGCTCCATTGGTCTATGTGTCTGTTTTTGTGCCAATACCATGCAGTTTATATTACTGTGGCTTTGGAGAATAGTTGACGTCAGGTATTGTGATGCCTTCTGCATGGTTCTTGTTGCTAAGAACTACTTTGGTTATTCTGGGCTTTTTGTTGTTCCAAATGAATTTAAGGACTGATTTTTCTATGTCTGTGAGGAGTGACCTTGGTAATTTCATGGGTATTGCAGTGAATCTATAGATCACTTTTGGGAGAATGGTCATTTTGATGATATTTATTCTGCCTATCCAAGAGAATGGAAGATCTTTCCATCTTCTAAGGTCTTCATCGATTTCTTTTTTCAACTTTTTATAGTTTTCCTTATAGAGGTCTTTTACCTCCTTGGTTAGGTTTGTTCCTAAATATTTTATTTTGGGGGGTACTATTGTGAGTAGAATTGTTTTCTGGATTTCTTTTTCATTGGATTTATGGTTGGCATACAGGAAAGCTTCTGATTTTTTAAGATTAATTTTGTATCCAGACACTGCTGAATTTGTTGATCAGTTCTATAAGCTTTTTGGTTGACTTTGTTGGGTTTTCTAAGTATAGTATTATGTCATCTGCAAAAAGGTATAGTTTTAGTTCTTCTTTCCCTATTTTTACCCCTTTGGTTTCCTTCTCTTGTCTTATTGCTCTGGCTAGAGTCTCAAGTACTATATTGAACAGAAGTGGTGATAATGGACATCATTGTCTTGTTCCTATTTTTAGTGGGAACTCTTGCAGTTTTTTCCCATTTAATATGATGTTGGCTGTGGGCCTATTGCATATTGCCTCTATGATGTTGAGGTATGTTCCTTTTTTTCTGATTCTCTGCAGTGCTTTTAGCATGAATATATGTTGAATTTTATCAAATGCTTTTTCAGTGTCTATTGAAATGATCATAAGATTTTTGTCTTTGATTCTGTTTATGTGGTGAATTACATGGTTTGTTTTTGTATGTTGAACCAGCCTTACATCTCTGGGATGAACCTGACATGGTCATAGTGTATAATTTTCTTGATGTGGCTTTGGTGCGTATTGCTAGTATTTTGTTTAGCAGTTTTGTGTCTAAGTTCATCAGCCATATAGTCCTATAGTTTGCTTTTCCTGAGCTGTTTTTATTTGGCTTTGATATGAGGGAGGAGGAGGGAATGGGGCAGGAATTACAGAAGGATTAAACGAGAAATGTGTGCATGTATGCCTTTATCAGCTTGTATCTAGCAAATGTGTATAATTACAATACACCAATAATAATAATGAAAAGAAAAAGAAAATAATCCTTAATGGAAGTTTCAAACTCTTAAGAATTCATTTGAGGAGAGATGTGGTGAATTTTAAAATAATATGCATTCAAACAATCTTCGACAGGCAAAGAAAATAGTGACAATGTGGCCCAGAGGATAAATCTGAAGCTTGATCATATATATTATATGTAATCCCAAAGAAGAAGATGCATCCAGGTGTGAAAGCCCATACCTGTAATCCCAGTATTTGGGAGGTTGAGACAGGAAGATCAGGGGTTCAAGGATAGCCTCAGTACCTCAGCAAGACTCTTAAACAACCTTTGCAGATTCTGTTTCAAAACAAAATTAAGAGGGCTGAGGTGTAGCTCAGAGCAGAATGCATCTGCTTTCAGTCATTCAATCTCCTCAGTACCACAAAAGAAAAAACAAAACAAACAAAAAATGATGGTTGGAAGAGAGAGAAATATTACTGAAGTTAGGTTTACTGGGATTTGAAATCAAGTATCTTTATATAAAAATTACACTCATAGTACAAAGAGAATAATGATCTATTGAAACAGAAAAGAGCAACAACAAAGAAAAAGCGTCAGTTTTAATCTCACTATAATTACAATGCAACAATAAAAGTATAAAAAATGTAAAAATCATTAAGAAGAAAAATAGTCTATAAAGAAATGTGTGAAAAATTCTCTTCAATGAAAAACACATTATAGAAGATATAAAATCTTAATTTGAGAAATAAATCTCAACTTTGTTTATTACATCAAATAAAATAGAATTTAAATATATCAGCAAAATAAAATTCTTTGCATATATATAAAGACCAAACAAATTTACCATCAGTTTTCTGAAAAAAAAAAAAGAACATTGTAAGAGATGAGAAAACAGAGATGAGGTGATTAGGTGATTAGGCAATAAATATAAGAAGCAATTATTTTATGTACTAATGGCATTGTTCTATAGGTTTTGCTGCCAAAATTTTTCAAAAATTCCTCATTGTGTCTCTTGATTTTGCCAATTGCAGATGACCATATCTCATTGTTTGCAAATTTAAAATCCTCCTGCATTTTCAAAACTAATTATATTGAAATTATATTTGTTAATGTTTAATACATGCAAAGTCATTAAGAGTCAGCATTCCCCAAGCACCTTCGAATTCCAGAAGTCATTTACATACTGGGTCACAGCCTTTTCTATTAGCATCTTCCTAGGTAGTATCATTTGAGATGGGCATTCTGTTAAAAGTGTAATAATACTTTATTTAAACTGTATTTAAAATATATATTTTATTTTGCCCTTCATCTTTTTTTTCCTTGCCAGCTAATTTATAGTGGCATTTATGTCTAGTTAGATTATTCTGCCTTTTAAAATCCCCCCCCCCTTCATACTTATTTTAAGTTGGCTAAAATTACATTCTGACCCTGGACTGTTCAGCCTTTAAACATTATTAGATAGCTATCATTTATAGTTCTCATTTAGCTAAGCCACACCTATGGTGGTTTGTTGCAATCATTGCCCATAAATCAATCTCTCTGTCCTTAGAAAACTGAATAAAATACCATGCCACCTGCTTTCTACTCTGATGGCTTTTCTTGCTGAGATTGGAATAGCAGCTCTAAGTACAAAATTGCAGTCCTTACTTCAAACATTTAGCACTGGCTGCAAAGGACTGGCTGGTATAACAGCATTTCAGAAAGACCGGTAGTAAGTGACACTTCTGCAAATTGTTGCCTGACCTAATAAGCAAATCAGTTCCTGGTGGCTAAAGGGGAAGCAGGAGGAACAATTGTTACACAGTTTTTTATTGGCAGGTAAAACAAGGCTTAGAGCTAATGAGAGAAGGATTTGTATAATTCTTTCTTTTCCTTCATATTTTTTCTGTTGAGTTTTAGTGTTGCAATTACTTATCACATACATACTAAAAAATTTTAATCCTAATGAATACCTTATCTTTTGCTAAAGTTTGTTTCACCTTTTTCAATGAAATGCTCTGTTTTATTGTAGTGAAAATAGAAAACCTTAGCTAATTAGTATATTCAAAATTTTCTTAATAAACTTGTCATGTAGATTTTTTTCTTTCATGATGAGTTTTCTATGTTTTTGTTGAAGATTTCCCATAAGAAAATATTCACAGAATGTTTCAGGTATTCAATAACTTTGTTGTTGGGTTTAGAATAAAATATTCCTTCATTAGGCAAAGGAGAATCTGGCATAATTTCTAAGTTGATTTAAGAAATGTGGAAAGGCATTTGGTTATATTCTCTTATCATTTATTTCTTCATGATTTTTACATTAGCAAGCTTCTTACATTGCACACACATACATCCTATTCCCCCCAAAAGTTTCCCTAAATATTACTTTTCTTAATAAAAGATATGTTTGTTCAGCTTTATCATCTTCTTTGCCTCCCTCCCTCCCTCCCTCCCTCCCTTCCTTCCTTCCTTCCTTCCTTCCTTCCTTCCTTCCTTCCTTCCTTCCTGTTTTGTTTTCTGGTAAAGGGATTAACCCAGGGACATTCTTCCTCTGAGCTCTTTTTTATTATTATTTTGAAACAGGGTCTAAGTTGCTCTGAGTCTGCTAAGTTGCTGAGGCTGGCCTTGAACCTTCTATCCTTCTGTCTCAGCCTCTGAGGCACTAGGATTACAGGTGTGTGTCACCATGACCGGTCTCATTTCGCTGTCTCCATTTCATTTTTTCCCTTCTCACCATATTGTTTGCTTATTTGCTCTACTATTTACAGGTAGAGTCCCTCAATTTCTTCTAATTAAAATACAGTGTTTTATTTTAATCATCCCGCCATACTTGTTTCAACCTGATTAAAATTATATTCTGCCTCTGGGAGGTTCAGGCTTTTTGTAAGGGGAAACTTGTCACTTACATGTCTCATTTAGTTAAGCTACACTTATTGTAGATTTTTTCATTGTAATCTTGGCCCATAAATCAATTTCTCTGTCCTTAGTCGGAATACTGAATAAAACAGTGCATCACTTTCTGATTTTTTTTCTTACTGAGGTGGAAAGAGCAAATCTCAGTACAAACTTTCAGAAGTCACTACAAATCTTACCACTGATTGCAAGGGACATGGAGTAATGCCACTGCAGAGAGACCCTTATTGAGAAGACCCGTTCTTTTCAAGCCACATTGTTCAGGGCCAACATTGAGTCAATGTAAGTGTGTCAGAGCAAATATAACAAACAAAGGATAATATACAAGAGAGGATGAGGTGGTATTTTATTGTTCTTGTCTCTTGTTCTTCCCATTCTGGGAAGAATCTCCCTAAGTAAGCTAGTAAAACATCAGATTAAGGAATGACCTTAATCTTGACTTTGGTAATAGCTCTGTCCTTGTTTTGAAATGCAAACCAGGCCAAGGTTTACCCGTATCTTCATGTTCATCGTTAGCAGGAGAAGCATTGCTAGGCTTTAGGAACCACCATTTTAGAAATCAAGAGAACTGATGTTGAGTTTGGGCATTGCCAGTAAGAGCATCTTTGCTCCTATTTCCTTTTTGTAAGTATTTACTAGAAAAAACATATATGTATAATTTTCTAGAGAGAGAGAGAGAGAGAGAGAGTGTGTGTGTGTGTGTGTGTGTGTGTGTGTGTGTGTGTGTGTTCCAATTTCTTGATCAGGGACTTTGCAGGACTGAGGAAGAGGGAAAAGATTAAGCAATTTAAAGTGGTTGGTTCCAAGTTCAAATAAGATTATGTCTATATATGAAGGTATTCCTACCAATCTCATTAATATGTGTGGGGAGGGAGGAAGCAGGAGTGGGTTAGGCTATCAAGGAATTAAAATGCATGAATAAAAGTATTTAAAACAATAAAATGGCTGGATCCATATGTACTCCGAAGGGTTAGGTATAAGTCAAATAGAGAAAAATATCTTTAAAATGCATGTATTATATTATTTTTTTTTTCGGTACTGGGGATTGAGTTCAGGGGCATTCTACCTCTGAGCTATACCCCTAGCCCTATTTTTTTTATTCTTTATTTTATTTTATTTTATTTATTTATTTATTTTTTGCGGTGCTGGGGATTGAGCTCAGGGGCATTCTACCTCTGAGCTATACCCCCAGCCCTATTTTTTATTCTTTATTTTGAAACAGGGTCTCACTAAGTTGCGAGTGCCTTGCTAAGTAGCTGAAGCTGGCCGTGAACCCGGATCCTCTGGTCTCAGCCTCCCAAATGCTGGGATTACAAGCGTGTGCCACCATGCCCAGCTTCATATTAAATTTATACTACTTTTTTTTTTTTTATCTATGAGTGTTTTCTAAATCCATAAAAACTGAAAACAGAATTTTCAAACAAGATATTTTTATAGTACTTATCTAAAATTAAAGAAATCATTGGTTCTAAGTAAACTGATGGTTTTCATCAAACTCATGAGTTTAGTTCACTCTCAACATTATTGAAACAAATTATTCTTGTTCTAAATTTCATCCTAATTTCAAAAAATATATTAAAATCTTCCTTCTTTTTTTACCTATATTCAGTAAAGAATCACAATAAGAATTGCTACCTATTTAATAATGTTTCCAATACAATATTTTATTTTGTAGGGCTATCCAGTAGTCTATTCAATTCTGCTTGAAGCATTTTCTTCTTGACATAATGGCAATGAATTGATAGCTACACATCAGGTCCCAAAGATTTGTCCTGGTTTTGACATCCAAACACTTGACTTTTAGGTGAGTTCTAATGCAGGCAACATGTCCTCTGTCCCTGGGCAACACAATTCTTTCAATAGCAGTTGTATTAACAATTACTGTGGGCATCTTAAGTGGATGCTGTGTGGTAAATAGGAGAGGAACTGCAGCTAGCAAAGCCTTGAAAATAAAATTGGATCAGAACATTTAAAAAAAAAAAAACACTTCTAAAGAGTGAATCATCATAATTTTTTCAAGTCTGGAAGCCGTAGAAGCCTTGCTGATTTTTCACAGGCTCTAGTGATCCCAGATAAGATATTTGTGGAGAATTTTGTCCAAAAATGTTTTGCCCTTGATCACTTTTCTACTTTCTTTGAAATAAACAAATATATGCTTTTCCACTTTAGTCATAGAGATTCTCTTGTTTGTTTAGCAATTGTCTGTGTATGTGTTTATGTGTGTAGTTAAGATGCATTTATCACATTGTCAGGATCAATATGGCACCTTATCCCTGTATCACTATCACTATAGCCAGCATCAATAAGACAGCTTATTAGCTCTTTATATCCTTTCTCCTTATCGCTAAGGAAATTATAGTCTACTTGAACCTTACCATGGACTGTCACTTGCCAAATGCAGTCATGTATTAGGAAACAACCAAAGATCCTATCAAAGGTGCCAATTCTACTTTTAGAAATGACAATATATAGCCGGGCGTGGTGGTGCACACTTGTAATCCCAGCATTTGGGAGGCTGAGACCTGAGGATCTGGGTTTGAGGCCAGCCTCAGCTACTTTGTGAGGCCCTCTGCAACTTAGTGAGACCCTGCTTCAAAATAAAGAATACAAAATGGGGCCGGGGGTATAGCACGGAGGTAGAATGCCACTGAGTTCAATCCCCAGTACCACACACACACAAAAAAAAGAAATGACAATATATTACCTTAAATAATATGGGTCATAGTATTTCAGAGTACAAATTAAAGACTGACTCAATTTTTAGCCATAAAAATAGTGAACAGTTTCAAAAATCTTATTTATTTTTTATTTTATTTTTATTTCTAAAGTTTTTGATAAGACAATATTTTATTAGTTTTTCATTTCATATGAAAGAATTGGTAAAGCATGATTTATTGGAGTGAAAGGCAATCATAAAATTCAAACAAGATGATTTATTACAATCCTTGTTCCAAGCTTAACATCTTAAGTAAATATTTAGCATTACTTTTAAGAGATGAGAACATAATACATTTTTTTTTTATTTAAGTGTGTCTTGAGATGTTCCTTAGCTATTGTTGAGTGGATATCTATCTCTTTAGTTCATTATATGCTATGAAGAATAAATTGGTGCAATGTTGTGAAAAAATAATTCAAAATTGTCAATATTTGTTCTGGCTTGAATATAGAATGTCCCTTGGAAAAGTTGATATATTGGTAATGCAAAATGATGTTCAGAGGTGAACTCTCATCAGTGGGTTAATCTACTGATGGGTTAATGATCTGAATGCATTTACCAGGTAGTAACTGCAGGTCAGTGAGGTATGTCAGGAGGAGGTAGGTCACTGGGAGCTTTGAGGACCATATCTGTCCATGGCCATTTTATCTCCCTTTCTTTCTGCTTCCCAGGTGCTACTTTTCCTCCTGCACTATGTCCTAAAAAGCCCAACCGCTGAGACATTCAGCAGCTGTTAGCCAGCTGACTATTGACTGACTTCTGAAACCTCCAAAACCTCAGAATTCACGAGCCCTAAGTAAACCTTTCTTTCTCTAAGTTGTGCTTGTCAAGTATTTTGGCCATAGTGACCAAAAATCAGACTAAAACAATATTCTCAAACTAAGAGACAAAAAAAAAATCCTGTTTGATTTTTTGTTTTAAACAGGGTCTTACTAAGCTGCATAGGGCCTTGCTCAGTTTCTGAAGCTACTATGAACCTGCGATTCTGTCTCAGCCTCGCAAATACTGGAATTACAGGCATGTAATGCCATCATGCCCAGCAAATTTTGTTATTTTTAAAGATGTATTTTAAAGGATAGTTAATTTGGAGGGTGCTGGTTGAGAATAGAATTATAGCAGCAATTTAATCAAATGACTAAACAATAATTATTATAGTGAAATGGTGGGGTGTTGTAGAAGTGAACCATGGCTTAGAATCCAGCTACAAAGAAATTTCTCAAGTGGAAACAATATTATGATCTGACATTAAATGAGTGAGCAGACATGTTAGTGGGAATGCTCAGAAGACCAAGATATGTCAGAAATGATGGCTCGTGAGCACAGGGCTTCTCCTCTCTAGCCAGCTGCTCCCTCACTCACAATGTCATACATGAGGAGGAAGCATCCTTTTCTCAGGGGACCTGAACTAAAGACTCTGGGATCTTGGTAAAGGATTTGATTCTCTGAGTTACAAGAGCAGTTTGGACTTAGTTTACAGTTTCAAAATACAGAAATGCTTCTAGTGAAGCTTGTGAATAAGAAAATGTGACAATACTCCACATGTCAGGAGGTCCCCTAGACTACCTTCAGATATGCTGATTATCACCTGGAAGAAACTCAGGGACTCAGCCTAGAGTAATACTTGAGCCATGGTTTATTACAGCCAACAGGATACAGAGCAAAATCAGCCAAGTCAAAAGGTGCACACAACAAAGTCCAGAGGAAAACAAACACAGATTCCAGAATGTCCAGAAGCCTTATGCAGGATGCACTTAATTCCCCCAAGTGACAAAACATGTGAAATGTTCTCATGAAAGAACAATCCCAAAATAGATTGTTAGAAACTCAGAGCTAGTCACACAAGTACCCTCTGCCTAGCACACATCCAAGCTCTGACTACCAGAGAAAAGCTGTTATTCAGCATAATGCATGTCATTTGCACAAACAGTTCAGACACAGTGGGCCACCTGTATAAGTTCCAGGAATGTTAGAAACTTCCTGAAATCCAAGTTCCCAGATGCCAGGTAATGACCAACTTTGTAAGCAATAGACTTATATCCCTATTTCAAGCCATAAAACTCATGCTTGCTCTATTAACACTTTTTGGCATACCCTGCCACTAGAAATTATACTTTTAGCTACATAAACTAAATGGATGTTTCCCAAATATTTCCTCATCTTGAAAAAATATAGAAAATGATGACATTTTAAGATCCACTAAGGTAAATGTATTGGGTTGCTCAAAGAGGCAACAGTCTGGGCTCCCTTCCCCTTTTCCACCAGGACTGGGTGTGTGACCTCATTGGCAAGTCCTAAATTCATTGAGTCACATTGGGGTATTCTCTGCCTGGAAGAAAATATTGAATTTGAACACAAAGAGACCACATAGGAAAATGTTCTTTGCAACCTCATTTTTAATATTGAAAAATTGGTGTGACTTAAAAGTCTATATACTGGGAAATGAATTAGTATATTACATTAATACATTGCAGCATATTTTCAAACATGAAAATAAATGGCCAATAGGAGCATGGATCAAGATGAATAACTTTCATAAATATACAGTTGAATGAAAATTATTAGGTTACAGACTATTATTCCATATAAAGCTATACACTTACAAAAAAGACAAAATATATAGATACCTACTTATGTAACAACAATTTTAAAAAAGCATGGGAAAAGTACACACAAAATCCAGATATTTCTTCCCTTTAGGATGAGAGAGAACAGGTTGGAGAATGGAATATAAAGGATTGCAAGTATATAATGTTTTCTTTAAAAAAATTCTGAATCATTTATGGAAATATGCTAATATTTGCTAAAGTTGGGGGGATAGAGATATACATATCTATGATTTTGGTCTCTTAGGAAGCATATAAAAAATGTCTCCTAAAATAAATTCAAAATAGATTGTGTTAGATAAGTGAATAGATAACTGAACCTATGTGTTCACTTATATTGTAAATGTTTTAGTCTCTCTCTTGATAATTTAAAAGACTAGTTGACACTTTTTGCAATGGTCTTTAGCTCAAAGTTAGTCATAGTTCTCCTCCTCCTCCTCCTCCTCCTCCTCCTCCTCCTCCTCCTCCTCCTCCTCCTTCTTCTTCTGGATTGAAGTCAATAGAATTCTACCTCTGAACCCATCTTCCAGCCCTTCCTTTTTATTTATTTGTTTGTTTTGTAACAGGGTCTCACTAAGTTGCTGAGAATCTCACTATATTAAATAGGCTGGCCTCAAAGCTGCAATCCTCCTTTCTCAGCCTCCTAAATACTGGGATTACAGGCATGAGACACCACACTCAGCAGTTGTTCACATTTTTAAGCACTACGACACTATTAGAGGGATTCCAGGTGAATCAGAAAACTGTATTCTGTGACTCCTAAATCTAGACATAGTATTCATTATACAGGGGAAAAAGCAGTAGATAAACTAGAACATTTTCTCAAAGTCTATGTATTGCTTTGAGTAAAGTCAAAACAGATTTCATTACTTTTAACTTTGCTTCTAGTGAGACCTGCAAAGAGATCAGGGAAGCTCCAAATTCCCAAATTCCATATATCGCTCCCTTTTAATAATACTACCCTTGCAAATGCCATATGCTGTCACTTCCACAGGGAATTTTGTCCAGAATAATTTCATCTTTCAGTCCTGTGGCCTTGTTTATCTTACACTGCACTCTTGTTCTTTGTCTTCTGTGCACATATTCACCTTCCCTGTCAATATTATATAAGCCGATAGGGCACAGGTAGTAATAGAAATAATGGCCATAATTCTTTGAATTTTTCCTGGGCACACAATACAGTTTCAAGACCTTCATGATTGTTAGAATCCTTTCAAGTCTCCACTTTGATGTTAAACAATCATTTCAAACAGAACCCCTCATGTACATATGACTCTTCTCTCCCTCCCAACATTGCCATTCTTTCCAAGGTAAAAGCTTGAGATTTGCATTATTTCTTGGATGCCTTGCTCATAACCTATCCATGAGACTCTAATCTCACTCTTCCTCATTTCTTTTTTTTTTTTTAACCATCCAGAACATTCTCTTTTTTAAAAAAAATGTAGTGGTGTATTGTAATCATACACCTTTAGGAGATACAGGATGGTAGAGGCATACATGCACATATCACTAATTTAGCCCTTCCCCAATACCTACCCCATTCCCTCCCTCCTCCCTCCTTCTCATGTTCGGCTTAGTGACTCACTTTGATATGTTTGTGAATGTACATTGTGCTCATTAAGGTGTTTCCCTCTCCCCACCTCCCATCTCCCTCAGTTAGGTCACCTTCTTTATTCATCTAAAGTTTCTCCTTCTTTGTCTGGAGTCCTTCCTGTGTCCCATTTTCTCCCTAGCTTGCCAGCCTCATTTCTTCTACATTTCTGCAAAAGACTGTGCCATAATCACTGGCTGGGCCACTCACACATTCAAATACTTCCCTATGTAAACTCCTGACTGGCCTGTGTTCCACTGTGCATCAACCTGTGGTTGAGATGAAATCTTCTTAAGCCAGTTCCTCTCAGTGGGACACACCTTCTCACCATGCTCAGAAAAAACCATTCTTTCAATACTCTAATCTGAACCTGACCCTTTCTTATCACATCTCTTTTTACATTCTTCCATGTCAGCAATACTGGCATTTCTGTAGAGCCTTTAATATGCCCAAAAGAGACTATCTCAAGGTCTCTATACTTCATTGTTCCTCAGCCTGAAACAAAATCTCCCATAATATTTGCATTAATTGCTACTTCAGAGCTGACTTTCTCTCTCTCTTTCTCTCTCTCTCTCTCTCTCTCTCTCTCTCTCTCTCTCTCTCTCTCTCTCTCTCTCTCTCATACTGGGGATTGAATTCAGGGCCATTCTACCTCTGAGATGCACCCCAAACCTTTTTTTTTGAAACAGGATCTTACTAGATTGCTAAGAATCTTGCTTTGTTGCTGAGGCTGCCCTTCAACCTGTGATCCTCCTGTCTCAGCCTCCCAAGTACAGAGATTACAGGTGTGCACCACCATGCCCAGCTAGAGCCAACTTTGTTTACAAATCTTTTGCCTTTTATTTTTCATAATAGCAGTTTTAATTGAATACATGTATATATACATTCCCAATGTTTTCCACCACAGCACAATTAGACTGGATATTTGTTGTTCAGCATTATATTCTAGAACCTTCAACAGTGTCTAGTAGCAGGGGTTTAATATTTGATGAACATATGATTTAACAAGCTTATGAGAGAGAAATCTGTTTAATTTAAATTTTACACACCAGGAAAAGAACATAGAAAGATTAAATAATTTACCCAAACTAAACAAATTATGAAATGGAGGGATCAAAATTTAAACCTGAGTCTTAAGTGTAACCTACAGCTACCTAAAAATGAAATTGACGTGTAGAATTATTTTTTGGTGGAGATCTAAGATCCTGAAAATTCAATTATGCAGTAACCCATTCCCCATAGTAACAAGTAACAAGATAGCTTACACTAATAGAGGTGCCTCCTAAGCTCTGTGTTTGTATCTTAGTGCCATGTCCTTGTGTACCAAGTTTATCTCCATGGGGCAGCAAAGATTCTTTTCAATAAAACTCTGCCACCTGGATAGGGCAAATAACCTACTCAGCCTCTTTCTCCCTAATCTTATTTCCAGATCATAGACCTCAAAACATTGCTACTCCAGTCCGAAAAAAAGACCAGAACAAAGAAATGTAAGGAGAATGAAGAAATGAGAAAGAAGAAAGGAAGGAAGGAAGGAAGGAAGGAAGGAAGGAAGGAAGGATGGATGGAAGGAAGGAGAGAGAGAGAAAGAAAAGAAAGAAAGAAAGAAAGAAAGAAAGAAAGAAAGAAAGAAAGAAAGAAAGAAAGAAAGAAAGAAAGAAAGAAAGAAAGAAAGAAAGAAAGAAAGAGCTTCTTTGTTCCTTCAATAGACTAGAACTAGATAAATCCACTCATCCACTCAGGTCTTAAGGGATGTCTTCCTTCATAGTGGAGTAGTCCTTCATTTTGTACTAATTCCTGGGGAGCCCAAGGCTCTGGTGTAGTAAATCCCAAGATTGTGTGCAACACGAGAGGGTGAAAGTCTTAA
Source organism: Graphiurus murinus (assembly GCA_004027655.1). Taxonomy (NCBI): domain Eukaryota; kingdom Metazoa; phylum Chordata; class Mammalia; order Rodentia; family Gliridae; genus Graphiurus; species Graphiurus murinus. The sequence goes on from PVLC010032667.1 coordinate 13,099, forward strand.
GGAAGAGAGACAAGTTCAGTCCTGGAACCTGTGCCCTGTTCTATTCTGTGATTTCACTCATCCTCCGAGAAGGAACCGTAGGGAAGAAGGAATCTGGAGCTCCCCCTTGTGGTAGGAATCTGCCATTAACGAATAGTCTTCAACTATGAGAAAAATAAAATGAGTATGGAATTTGAATTATCTTTGACTTAGATAACTGTGCCTTGAGAAAACTAAGTATTCAAACCATAAAATGAAAGTCAAATTAGCCTCGTGAGTCTATTAGCAGTTTATCTCAATTTTAGTTCATGCATCTAGCAGAATGTACTGCTCTCAGGAAATCCAGACTTACAAACCCAAATCTATAATTAGCACTTGATATGTTAGTGATACTCCCTTCCAATTATCATATATATTATTTCTTATTTCTACCTCAGCCAAGTAATCTGGGTGTTATCATGACTATTTTAGACAGGAAGGACTGAGTGTAAAGGTGTGTGAATAATCATTTGGAGGTCACAAAAGCAGTGAGGGTCAAAAACAGGATTGAAACCACGGCTTATCTGATTTTAAAGCCTTGTACTCTTTCCTACTATGTCACATGGGTTCCACTAAATTATGACAAATGCCCCCAATGTTGAGAAAATTAAAAATATATCATTGATGTTTCTTATCTCCGCTTAGTTATTATTGCGGATGCTGTTGCTATTTATGTGAGGATGGCTGAAAGGGGAAAAAATATGAGTCACTGTATATACATCATGTTGCTAATGTAGTCACTGTCTCCAGAGCCTGTCACCGCTTGTAGCTCTGCCACTTTCCTTCACCAGCTGTCCAGAGCCTCTGCACAAAATGAGCTATTCCACATCTGATGGCTGCATTCCCGAGCTCCTTGGCTGCTCTTGCCCTTCAGGATCCCAGTTATGCCTCAGCGCTCCAGGTTGCTTTCTAGTATGCATTGTCAATCTGTTTTGCATACACAGAGTGAATAAACAGGCCACCGTGTTGGTGCACTTAAACAGTAATTCAGGCTGCAGAATCAAGGCTACCTCAAAGATTTTATGCTCTTCCAATGATGCCTGCTATAATTTGCTGGAAAATACTGGCTGGTTCTGCAAGAAACCAGTTCATGCATTAAGACACAGAAATAAGTGTTTTAAATATTTAAAACCAACCCTTTAATCCTTAATATATATATTTTCCCAGAGAAAGTCGAACCAATAGTCATGCAATCACATATATTGTGTGTCTGACATGACAATTTGAGGCTTTATGTGTCAATGGCTTTAGTAATTACACTTGGTCATGAACAAGGGTCATTTGTTTGATTCTCACAGGGAGAGAGGAGAGGTAATGTGCCATTGTGACAGTCTTGAGGTAGAAGGAGGATTGTTTCCCCAAATGACCTAGTTCTGTGATTTCTTGAAATTTGAAGAGCAAACTCCAGAAAATTGGTTCATTTGCATCATTGCACAGTGTTTCAGTAAGATGCCTATCTTGTCTGCTTGCAGGGTCTCACACTGGAGGTCAGGAGTCCTGTATTTCCCCCATACACTCCAAGCTTGGGTGAGGTCAGGGAGCAGCTGGGCAAAGAAACAGCAGAGAACCTGGCAAGCCGTGTCGTATCTGTGTACCTCTGGTGGCAGGTGGTGTTGTTCTGAAGCATCTGAGCTGGAAGAGCATGGAAGCAGCAGTGTTTCTGAGGTTGGGCAACTTGTAATCCTTCCTGTGAGATACAACAAACTAGTTTAATTCCACCATTGGCCGCAAAGGCGGCATTCTGCCCATGTCATAGAAAGAATTGCATTGAGCCTTTTCAAAGGCAGACTTTTCTGTGGATTCCTCAAAGTTAGGATTTTGTCGGTCTATCACACAGTTCATCAAGTGCTTTCTTTCTGGGACTTTCTTTGCCCAGTGCTGGATGAAAAGATGTGGAGATTAATTTGAACTCTAATGAAAATTAGCTGTGCTGTTTGGTTTCATGTTGCGACTGTCATCATGGAGGTCAGTGCTAATGATGTGTCAGGCTCTCTGTGACAGTGTGCATACAGGCAGGGTTTACTAGAGCTCAAGAATGCCATTCTCAGAAGATGAGGAAGTATTGGACTGTCAAACAGGGACTGCACAGGTGACAGCTGATGCATTTTAGATCACCTCCCCAACAAAGCAGTCTTTCCTCCTCTCCTCTCCCTAACAGTAAATTTCCAAAGTCACCAGTGTGCTTATGGCAAACATTGCTGCATCAGATATTTTTCAAAATTCTTATATAAGGACAAAGAGGAAATGAAGAACATTTTAGAGATTTTATTAAATAAGTGATGTAGTGTGTGTGTGTGTTATACTGCGACTTCATTATATTAAAGCTGTTTTTTGATTGCCATTCATTTCTGTGGACACTGACCTGTTTCTGTCAAGAAAATATAGGTAAGTACAGATTCTGACAAAAGTGTATGTGTTTGGATGTGAAATACTTAATTCAAAATAAGTGGAATCTATAATTTCATGTGGCTTAAATAAATTTATGTTATTCTTTATTTTTAATGCTTTAATAATTTGAAAATAAATATTATTCGTGAAGTAGAATTAAGTTTTAGGTCAATACTTATCTCAAATTACCAAGAAAAGTAATATGAAACAAATAAGAAAGTAATGCCACTCCTCCTGTTTTGCATATCTTACTTTTCATTTCCATGCATAAATCTCCAGCAAGAAATCTGTATATTGAGAGACAAGTCCTTTCATATGTTGATTTCTAATATATATCATTTAAAAACACTTTTGTGTCATTGGAAAAAGATTATTTGCTTTAAGACTTTAATAAGCAACATTTTACTAGAGGAAATACAAGGTCCTATTCATAAAGTAAATTCTTATCTTTGTACTATTTTAATGTGCACATGTACATGCACAGGGATGTCTTAGGAATTATATATGATCAATTTCTAAAGGTTAATTTTATTTGCATACATACATTTAGTTATGTTAACCTGCTTTGACTTATTGGAAATAGATCTGTGATTTCACAAATTGTAATAATTAAGTTAGGCCAGAGAATGAGCTTCCATTTGGACATAAGTGAATGTAAGAGCATTTATGCTGAAGTCACTTCAATGGTATTCTCTTTATCTGCAGAGCAGTAGGGAATGCAGTAAAACTAGGGATGATTGACATTTTTTCTACCCTCTCTGCCCTTTCCTCATGAAAATGCTTAGCTACTCTGGGGAAGCACAGCTGTTGAACAAAGGACAGGGTCCAAGGCTGTGCCTTTGGGAGGGCTAACAGAGAAATTCAGCCAATCGAATGGCAGGCTGAAAAATGTCAGATCAGATATGCCAATCACTATAAAAAAGGTGATGACCTGGAGAGGTGATAGTGCCAACTGGATGCTGAACTCCATCCATAAAGCACAATTCTCTTGCTGCTGATTTAATTTATTTGTTTATTTGGGGTATTAGGAGGACCATTTGCAGAAAATATAAGCTGATACATGAAATTAATGCTTCAAAAATTCTCTAAAACTTTTTCTATGGAATACAAATAAACTACTTTTACAAAAATAAAAATTCTTCCATCTACATATAAATGGAAAGAACTCAACTTGTTTATAAAAACATTTCCCTGAAAGAAAAAGTATGAATGTATACCTTGCCTTTAAAAGAGTAGAATTATATTGCATCGTCAACACATATAAAGGATCCTTAACATAAAGAGTAAAAGACTTTTAAAAATGTTGGATTACTTTTTTGGGGGGCTTGGCAATGTTCTCCAGTTAATTTAAGATAAACATTATGGTATGATAAGGATAAAAATTAAAAAGACGCACACATACAACAGAGTAATTATTGAATCAATGCAGTAGCTAATCAATGTCCAATGAGAACGTTTAGAATTTACTCTGTATTATTAACTAAATTGCTTTAAGTTTGCTTTTCCATTTTTATTTCCTTTTTAATAGGAAAAATAGTAAAACTCATTGCTACCTACCACATTGCTACTATATTTACATTTCAATTATATCTTAAAATTAGCTGCAGAACATCCTGAGTGTAATGTTACCAATTACTTTGTTGGTAGGTTACATAATCTGCCAATTAAAACCCAAAATAAATGTCAGGTGTTTTGATCCCAAGTCATTAAAATTGCAGAATGGGCTGGCACTGACCTGGGGTTGTCTTACTAGCATATAGCATAAAACTCAACAAGAGTAAGCAACCAAAAAAATAACTGGACCAGAAAAAAAAAAAAAAAAAAAAAAAAAAAAAAAAAAAAAAAAAAAAAAAAAAAAAAAAAAAAAAAAAAAAAAAGGCAGGTGGTGGGGAGAGATAGTAGAAAGGAGAAAAATGAATCTTCTATGCAGTTAATATTTCTTTCATGCTTGTATGTCTCTGTGTACTCTTGCTTCTTTTTTCTTTTGTAGTTGCACTCTTGACCACTAGAACGTATTTTGTGAACCTATATGGTAAGACAAATATCTTCTATCCAAAAATAAATGTGTATCTTCTATCCAAAAATGAATAAATTTGAATTTCATTAGACATTAGAATGTTTTCTCCTAAATATGAGAAAGAAAAATAAGAGTAGAAAATCCAGAATGCTTCTGAATGCAAATTTATCAATATAAAGTGTGAGAAACTAAAATAATTAAAATTTGCAGATGAGTTTTAGATGTATGTATACTACCTATAGATTTTTTTATTCTTAATTATCTTACAGGAAATTTAGAATCAGCAATTTTTAATTTTATTTTTAACACATTGCAATTTTTCTTAAATGATGTCCTATTTGCTGACTTATGTGAGAATGAGAAATTTAAGAATGCTCAGCAAATAGTTAAAGTAAAATGGGTGAATGTGTGAATGAGCACAACTTTGCTAGGTATGTGACATGAGGTTCAAATTCATATCTATGCCTGTCCTATCATTTTCGCTTTTCTTACCTACTCAAGGATGGTGATTCTGCAATTGAATCCTCTGACCCTTGTGTCATCAAGTATTCCATCTTT
>PVLC010032668.1:0-18013 GCA_004027655.1 Graphiurus murinus
CAGAGTTAGAGAAAGCAATATTATTTCTTGAGCTTAAGAAATATTCTTCAATTCTCTTCACTATTCAGTTATTATAATGGGAGAGAATATCTTGACAACTGCTTTTGGCAGAGTTTCTTATACTTATATGTATGAAGGAGTAAGTATGTAAACAGAGAAAAATATTAAAACTTTCAGTGTTAATCTATATTTTAAAACCTAAGCACACCTCAGCAAACTTTCAAATATAGAATGCATGAAGTTCATAAAATATATATGAGTGTGATTGCATTACTGTTTCTAATTTATTTTTCCCCTCAACAAATTCTACCTTTGAATTCTTATTTATTATGTCTTTTATTCAATTGAGTACCCAGGAAGAAAATACAATAAAGCTTTGCTAATTTCATAAAATATTGAAACACTGACACAGCAAATAGAATTTCACCATCTTTATGTACTTGTGGGTCTATCTCATAGTTTAATCTAGAAAACTATTTAAGGGATGTATAATTTCCTAGGTGCCTCTTTGGATAAATTACTTTCAATAGCTTAGGGAAGAAATATTGAAAATTCAGACATACTCCTATTTTCTCAAAAGTCATCAAAAGAGTAAATTTCTGAGGATTAAGAAAGAGATTAAAGAAGACAACAAACATATTCCATGTCTTGACATAGCACATCCACAGTGTGTCCCCTACCTTCTTACAAGCTTCAGAAAAGGATGCAAGGAATCTTTTAAGAAAATGAAGAATCCTTCTAAATGGTCTTCTTTATTAGGTCATCATTTTGAAAGTTACTACTACAGTGTCCTATCTTTCTAATTAGCAGGTTTCCTTTGGCTGCTGAAGACACTAAACTTTCTAGGCCAGCATATGTCTTCCTACCAACCTTAATTAATGCCTTTAGATTTAGGTAATTCTCTTGGTAATGTCTGTGAAACCTTTTAGCACCTTTAGATTTTACGTTAAGTTCATTTGAAAAACAACCAAGATTGTGAAAGACTATTCTAACATAGGAAAGAATAGGAAACAAGTATAGGAAATGATGGACATACCCAAAGGCATTTATGGAAAGCTTTAAGAGACACCATCTGATCTATCAGTGTGCTTCCCTTGCCAGTTGGGTTTTCTTCTCCAGAATTCTATTTTTTTTCTTAATATTACACTAGGTAAACCCCATATTCCAAGTGACTCCTCCCCCATGGGGCCTCAATCATCTCAGTTTCAGAATTCATATAATTTGTGTTAGAATCCACAACTTTTGCAAAAGTGAATGAGAAAAGTTTCTGTAAAAACCCTTGCATCTCTCTTTACTTTCTACCAAAGATATGCCATTTTTTTGTATGGTCCTGGGGATTGAACCCAGGGGTATGCTACCACTGAGCTATATCTCCAACCCTTTGTATTTTGAGACAGGATCTCACTAAGATGTCCAAGGTTGACCTTTAACTTGCAATCTTCCTCAGCCTCCAGAGTAGCTGGTATTACAGATGTACACCACCATGCCTGGCCTTAAGGGTATGACTTTAATGATTCATTTACTTATCATACATCATAAAGAGATGCTTATGAGAGTCATCTTATTTTAGTATCTCTATTTCCATTTACTCCATGGTACCTGATTTTAGCAACTTTATGTTCTCAGCATGGGGAAGAGGATAAACAGAAGGAAAACACAGGTAAAAGCACAAAAATAGGCCAATAAGTGCTTCTCATTCCTCAGAAATCAAAATAACATATAAGAGTACATATACTACCAATAACAAAAAATCTATAGGATAGAGTTATTAGCTAGAATCAGAGCTTTCAACTTATTACTTTTTTTCCTTCCCACTTAAAACATATTGACATGCAAATTCTATTTTTGAACAAAAATTGTTATTATTCATTCTTTGGGACTCTATATTTTGTTACAAAAATACTTTGGTTTCTGATGTTAGGTCATTGTTAACATTCTCCCTTGTTTTCCTACTATGCTATGTAAACTTCCTATTATGCTACCTAAACTTATATTAAAAACAGATATATTATTCTTTAAAGAGAACATAAAATGATTTGTATTCTTTTATGTGTATCTAAATCATCCAGATTTATATCAATCATAGTAACTATGCGCAACAAAAAGAATATTTTCTTTAGAATGTGATGCGATATGTTAACATATCATTTATTTAATTAAGGTACTATGCATTGGTGACAAATCTGAACAAATGAATGTGTCTGTGTTTAACTTCAGTCTTTAGTTTGGTATGTTTTGTTTTTTACTTTTCATTTGAAAGGAAAAACTTAGGAGTACTCTCAGTAGTTAAAAATGCAACCTCATGTAATTTAACATAACTGTTTAATTCTAGAGTGCCCATTAACAAATGATAATGCCAATCATTAAGCTGGCAATGGGCTCCAAATTCATGACTTCAGAGCATTAGAAGATTCAATAACTAACACCATAAATATTTCTAAAAGTATCAATGACAAAATATGGAATGCATCACTGGGAGGTTGATGGAGTGGCGACACAGTGGAGTATCAAATGAAAACGTAACGCAATTTCACATTAAATGAACCATTTTAAGAATATTTAATAATAAGTCAGGCATGGTGACACATGTTCATCATAATCCTAGTACTTGGGAAGCTGAGACAGGAGGATCACAGGTTTAAAGCCAGCCTCAGCAACTTAATGAGACTGTGCTTCAAAATTTTAAAAAAATAAAATAGGTCTGGGAGTATAGCTTAGAGGTAGAATGCCTCTGGGTTTGACCTCCACTACTAGACACACACACACAAAGAACAGAAAAACCAAGCATTTAATAAAATTGTTCTCTGCAAGAACATGTTAGAAGACATCTGCAAATACTAGCATGGTTTTATATGTATGTGGCTGTTTTGATTAATGTTAGGATTCCTCCTTTCTTTATCTAGCTCTAGGATAGCAAATTGTGTTCCTCTTTCTCTTAACATGGTATGTATCATCACTCTGAACACTCAGCCTGCTAAAAAGTGTGTACTCAAAAAATATCTGTTGAATGAATGAATGAAGGGATGAATGAATGACTAAGCAAACTCGTTCTCATTACTAGGCTTTCTTTCCATAATTTAATAATAGGCAGTGCTTATGTAAGTTCCAAGAAAGGCACTTTGGAATACCCTCATGATTTTGATGACAAAAATAATGAAAACTAAATTCGTGGAACACTTAACTGTTTACCAAGCAATTTCACACATGGTGCATCCAAGCCTCCTCACTACAGGGATTAGAAGAAGCATTAGCAGTCTAATTTTGTCAGAGAAATTGAGACAAGAGAAGATTAATTTGGCTTCTCACGTGAGCTGGCCATTAAATCCAGGTCTTCCTTACTAAGATAATTTGTAATTTTGTAATTTCCACACTTAATACTAAATGGTTAGCCAAATAAGTTAATTACATTATTATATTAAAATAACTTGATCGAAAAGGAAATTATATAATTTTTAAATACTTCCCAAATAATTTAGTGGGTTTTTTTTCATAAAAATACAAGTTATATTGAGAAAATTTTAAGTTTGAGACATTGAGAGAACACTATTATGACACAGTGTTTGTGTGTGTGTGTGTGTGTGTGTGTGTGTGTGTGTGTGTATGTAGTATAGGCAGATTCTGGTGGATTAATAAATAGGCAGTCTGCATTCATGGTTTTAAATGGGCCATGAGCTGGGCATGGTGGAGCACATCTGTGATTCTCATACTTGGGAGGCTGACACAGGAGGATCGCAGGTTGAAGCCTAGTCTCAGCTACTTCAGTGAGACCATGTTTCAAAATAAAAATTAAAAAGGATAGACTGTGTATCTCAGAGGTAGAATGCCCCTGGGTTCAATGCCCAGTAATAAATAAATAAATAACTGTTATTTGATGTAATTTTTTGTGGGTATGATATTGGGGATTGAATAACAGTTCAGTTCTGCCTCTGAGCTATACACCAACCTTTTTTATTTTAAAACAGGAATTTGCTAAATTATCCCATAGTGGCTTCAAACCTGCAATCCTCTTCTCTCAGCCTCCCAAATACTGAGATTATAAGAATTCACCACAGCACATGGCTTCCATGTGAAATTTTATGACATCAAATAGTTATATCATAGATTACTTTCATATGGCCAATATGTTTATGCAAATATCATCTATCTCCTAAGTTGAAGTGAAAGCTATTTGAGGTCACTCTGATACTTTTGAATCGTTAACTGCCAGGGAACTATCTTTCAGTAATCAGTTCTCAATGAATAATCACTTTAACAAGTTGCTGATCTCTAGGAATAAAAAAGCCAAAAACTATAACTAAGAAAGAATAGTTAATGTTCCTATAATGAACAGAATCAAAGTTTGAAAGGAACAACTATATTATGAATAAGCTCCCCTCCAAATGAATTATTCTAAACACTCTTCAGAATAAATGAAAGATAGATAAGGAGTTCAAAGCCATATGACATCCAAAAGTCTAATTTACCTACAGGGGTAAATTCTGTCTTCTGAATAACTTAAAAAAAACTTTAACTAGAACATAATCTCATTAAATGACATAATGCAAAAGTGAACATAAAAGTTGCACATGAGAAATGTTAAACACTTTCAGAAGAAATTAATGTTTATTGCTATAGTCTTTGATACTTTTTTCTACTCTACTTAAATGCAGTTTAAATGTATTACTATTCATCAAACCAAGTCAGCCTAGTAATTTCTTATAAAATTCTCCCACTCAACATTTATAAAGATTTGACAATGACTTATAGGCATTGTACAGAGAGATTTATCCTTGAATGTTTTGAATGTTTAAACTTGAAAAGAAAAAAAAATAGAGGCTCCTACATGACTGAAAGAGCAAATACTTCAAACCAACATCAATAGGTGATTTTAAGTAAATGCATATATTTTAACATAATTTTCGTGGAGTACTTGTTTTCCTCATATATCACAGAACCAATTGTGCTTTCTTCCCCAAATATACATAGCAGAATTTGTAATAGTGTATACCTATGTGCGTAGGCATGATCTACTTATGTTTACCGATTATTCAGTGGTAACAGTGAGTTAAATGTCAAAGAGTGAAGTCTTGACAAGACTCTGAAGAGCCCAGAAGATGCAGCAGCAGTGAGAAGGAAAATGAACATCAAGTCCTTAGTTTGTTCAGGCAGCCATAACAAAATGCCTTAATGTGGCTTAAACAACAGGAATCTGTTTTCTCACCGTTCTGAAGTTTGGATGCCCACAATTGAGAGGTCAGTGTCAGCAGGGTTGGCTTTACCTGAGCCTCCTCCTCCTTGGCCTACAGAAGGTCACCTTCTCACTGTGTCCTCCTGCAGTGATACTTACTTTGTTCACAGGCCTCCATGTGCCTCTTTCTTTGTCTTAACTTCCTCTTTTCATAAGGATGCTAGCCAGTCAGACTGTATTAGTGCCCACCCTCACAGCCTAGTTTTAATTTAGTTGCTCTTCAAAGGCACTATTTCCAAATAGTTATATACTGAGGTACTAGAGTTGAGGACTTGAACCTAAGAATCTGAGAGTTGGGGGGGGGCACATATTCAGCCTGTAATTGAAACATTTCTTAAATTTAGGTAATACTTGATAAATTGCTATCTTTCCAACCTTCCATGTAATTAGAATTGCACATCAATTAAATAATTATTTAAACATTATTGTAGTGATTTGATCATTTGGAGAATTCAACAGTACCTAACTCGTTATTAAATTTGAATTAAACAAATGAGTTTACAAATGTGACCACATTTTAAAAAGCAATTCATGGGTATATCACATTACTTCCAAGTAAGCAATGTAATTATAACTTCTGTTGTTTATTTATATATTTATTTTATTGGGACATTGCAGTTATATACTATAGTGAGGTTCAGAGTGACAAAAATATGCATGCATACAGCAATCATTGTACATTTCCCTCTGGGTCCTCCCTGCTCCCCTTACCTTCACCCTATATATAGTATTTATATTGATACAAGTCACTTCATGTATGAACAAATAATTATTTGAATTATTTCCCTATCAGATCTCCCCTTTCTCCTCCTGACCTCCCTCCCCAAGCTCTCCTCCCCGATTCCACTAGTGTCTCCCCTTATTTAGCTAAAATTCTCTTTGCTTCCAGCTTCCAAATATGAATGAAAATATATAATCCTTTACTTTCAGTGACTGGCTAATCTCACTTGACCTAATATCCTCAAGTTCCATCTATTTCCCTGCAAATGATATAATGATGTTCTTTTTTATGGATGAATAAAATTCCATGATGTGTATATTCCATAATTTTGTAATCCATTTGTCTATTGATGGTCACTTAGGCTGGATCCATAGTTTGGCTATTGTGAACTGTGCTGTTATAAACATGGAAATGCATATATTCTATAGTAATCTGACTTTCCTTCCTTTAGGAAGAGTTCCAAGAATGATATGGCTGGGTCATATGGTGGTTCCATTCACACTCTTTTAAGGAACATCAATACTGATCTCCATAGCAGCTGTACTAGATTGCAATCTCACCAACAGTGCATAAGGGTACTTATTTCCCCCAACATTCACTATTGTTTGTATTCTTGATGATTGTCATTCTAACTGGAATAAGGTGGAATCTCAGTGTCGCTTTGATTTGCATTTCCCTCTTGCTAATCATGTTGAACATTTTTTCATATATTTATTGGCCATTTGTGTTTTTTACCATAAATCTCACATAGGACCTAGTAATACTCAGCACCAGTGAAAAAAAGAAAACTATCCATTCATTTATCCGTGTGCGTTACTGGAGACTGGACCTAGGGGTGTGCTATCTCTGAGCCATACCCCTAGCTTTTTTATTATTATATTTTAGTTTGAAACAGGGTCTTGCTAAGTTTTTGATGTTCTCACTAACTTGCTAAGGTTAGCCTCAAACCTGTGATCCTCCTGTCTCAGCATCCCAAGTACTGGGATTGCAAGTGTGGTCCACTATATCAGGTATAATCCAGTTATTTTAATGGGAGGAAACACCCTGTGCCAACAGCATCACATTCACAGAGAACTAAAACATGGTTCCTGTCTTCCCGAGGGTCAGAAAACAGTGGGGTCAATTATGTAAGCATAGGCCTATCAGGTCCCTGTTATAGACACTTTTTTTTTTTTTTTTCGGTACTGGGGGTTGAACTCAGGGGCATTCTACCTTCGAGCTATACCCCCAGCCCTATTTTTTTATTCTTTATTTTGAAACCGAGTCTCACTAAGTTGTGGAGTGCCTCACTAGGTAGCTGAGGCTGGCCACGAACCCGGATCCTCAGGTCTCAGCCTCCCGAATGCTGGGATTACAAGCATGCGCCACCACGCCCGGCTGTTATAGACACTTGAGGGAAGCAATGATGGGACAAAGGAGGGTGTGGTCAGTAGTGTTGCAAAAGTCTGGAAGGCTTCACACAAGAGTTGGAAGGAACTACACTTTCTGTGAACTCATGAAACTCCAGGAGAGTATAGTCCAGCCCCTTTCAATATTCTTGTGTTCTTGGTCCATCACCAAATTCTTGTGTGTGGGGGGGTAAGGGGGAGTGCTGGGGATGGAACCCAGGAACATTCTATCTCTGCGCTACACCCCAAGCTCTTTTTATTTTTATTTTAAAAGAGTCTTCTCATCAAGTTTCAGACTCATCACCCGCTTCTTAATTGACTCCCTTCCCCAATTATCTACAAATAATTCAACCCAATGCCGTATCTCAGCAACTTTACTGAAGCCATCTGGACATCCATCCTTACAGCTCACTTCATTTCTCTTTCCACCTGCTTTCATATTCATGATTTATTGACAGGCTTTTCTTTCCACAAAATATTTGCCTTGTGTTCTGGTGAACAAAAGATCAACAGCAAAGTGGTGGTTAGAAATTTATCACCACCTGTTGCTTCCTATGCATCAATTCAATAGGTCTAGATTGCTCTTCATTATATGTGTCCTTTTTATGGCAGTTGGGCTTGGTAGAAAAGTGGTACAGTGAAATGAGCCAAGCTTTGGTCCGAAAGGACCTAGATTTAAGTGATGTCACCCCTTTCTAATATTCTGGCCGTTAGCAAATAATTTAAAATTTCTGAACCTCAGCTTTCTCATTTGTAATACACTGCTCATAATAAGCTCCACTTGGTTGAGCTGTTAGAGAAAAGTGTTTAGGACAGAGCAGATGCCACTGAATAGTAATATGTTCTCTTCCTTCTCTTCAATTTTTCATCTCATAGCTTCTCTTCATTCCTTCAGAGATGGTTCTATAGTACTTATTTAAACATCTTTTTCTTTCTAATATGGCATTCTCTCTTCTCTCTGAACTTTCTTTTCCAGAGAAACAAGAATTTTCCTTCCTAAAGCCTCTTATCAATTCACATCTCTTCTTGGAAAACCTGCAAGGATTATGCATTCTTCCAATTAGATGAATCTTTATTTACCTGGATGCTTTTATTTATTTCAATACATAAATTTGTATTCACAGCTTCAACCATGAAAATCCATGTATTATTTTATTTGTATTCATTTAACATCAAGTACTAGGTCTCAGTAAACAATGTGTCTATGAATAGTGAGTGTTTAATAAAGTTAAACAAAATGTACCCTCGCCCTTGCTCAGAGAACGTACATACCTCTTCTTCCTATCCATGACTCCTTTCTAAGCAAAATGCTTCCTACTCTTACTTCCTTCATTCACGGCCTTGTTCAATTCCTACACAGGAAACAGAGGTTCTCGGCACAGTTTGCATATTAGAATCAGCTAGGGTTCTTAAAAAAAAAAAATTTGATACTAGGACTCAGTCTAAATCTAACTAAATTACTGTGTTTTAGAACAGGACCCACTGAATTTTTAAAAAATCTCAACAGGTACAAAGTCACAGCTGAGAACCTTTCAATAACCAGTCACATATGATTGTGTTGAGATTTGTGTCTGCTCATATTTATTATTTCTCTCTCAATAATTATATTGTTGAAAGTCAAGACCATTTCAGTTTAGTTTGTACCAAGTACTAGATACATGCCCATAGGCAAGTCACTTAACCTCTTATAACCACAATGTGAGGATATTTAGAGTTTAATGAATCCTTTTACCACTGAGGGTGCTGTCAAGAACTAAAGGATGCAGTTAGAAGAGGACTATACAAAGGAGTCAAAAGCTACTTAAGAATCACCTACTAAAAATAAAATACTAGCTTTAAAATCAACCCCCACAGAACCTCTCCCTTAAGAAAGTAAAAAAGGAACACAAAAGATACGTAGATTTAAAAAAAAGAAGGAAAATCTTTGCTGGAAATAGAAACCACTTTCTTTGTAAGAAGAGGCAAAGATATATATCATCTATTTACTCTTGTAATATAAGAAAATAAGTTGGTGGATAGTACTAATATGTAGAAATATGCTGACAACGATCTATTGCTGGCATTATTCCTATTCTTAACACAAGGATAAATAATGTATTAGAAGAGCAAGTAAGACCTGAATCCATGCAAACTATTATAAAGTCAATGTATAACTGTTGTAGAATCACTTCACTGGGATTGAAGATGCACATGATATTAAAATTGAAAATGTTTAAATTCAAATGTAGGGCTCTCCAGGACCCTAAAACCTTTGAAGATGGAGCCATTTCTAACTGCTTGAATTTTTGAACAAGGGGATGAATTTGGAAGAAGAGGATTTCTAAAGTAGAGCGATATTCAGAGTCATCTAAAATTGTAACATTGTAAATGCCTCTTGTCTACCTAACTGGGTAATATAAAGGCTTCTGCTGTACCAAAAACAAAAAAGAAAAGAAACAAAAACTTTCTAATTAAATTACAAGATTGGGTGTAAACATTCATTTCAATTAATTTCCTGGCAGCATCCCCCAAAAGTCATCTGTCTTTACTTTTTCAGTAGCAATAAACTTAGATCTTCATTATGTTGACTGAAAGGATTTCTTATAAATCCCATTCATTTGTGGTAGAATAATCTTTGGGATTTTTCAGAGTCTCATTTAATACATATTCTATATAACAAGACTTTTAAAATACTTAATGACAACTTTGATAATCCCCAAGTATCTTCTCTAAATATAGTTTTTTCACCTTCATTAACACAGCATTCAGCAATATATCTGTCATTAAAAAAATGGTGTCCACAAGCACCCTGCTATCTTTCTGCCACTGGGATTTGGGATGTGGCACATAAGATCTGGCCTGGACTTACCCAGTCAACAAAGAGACAGATATATGTGGCCATGAAAGTCACTGCTGGACCATTCACTCAGGTTGCATCATAACCTACCTCTCCCACATTAATTGGCTATTATATTTAGATCCAGTATTCTATGATGAGGAAAGCTTTTGTCATGGATTACCAATAATCCTTGACTTCAATCTTTGTGGAAATCATATCACAGTCATAAAAATGCCAGTATGTTTTAGTGATTTTCTTTCAGTAAATATACTAAATTTCTATATAGAATTACCATATCATAATCAATGAAAATGATACATATTACAAGTCACACTTTTCAAATATAACTTCTGAAGATATTTAATTTGTTCTTGATTTGCTGATTTATTTCATGTGGGCAATATGCCAACACAAGGGCACATATACTAAAATATATGTTTATGTAAACATATATATGCATATATATTACTCACAAATAAAATGCCTAATTTATGAAAGTTTCCTTAAAAACATCATCAACCATAGAAGGCTAAAGTTGAAAATGGTTAGCCTTTAATATCATATATCAATCACCCTTAGAGATCTGAACAGAAGACAAAATAATATGCAAAATCCATGACAAAAACTCATTGCTTACACTGTGACATAGGAAATATGAAAAATCTGAATATCACAATACTAGGGAAAAATAATATTCCCCATATTCTTCCTGAGTGGCATTTCCAACTGGAAGACAAGTGGAAAACCCAACTTTTCTCTTTTGTCCCTTCAAAAAGTTGAATACATTCATTTAAGTTAATTTAGAGGAACACTGAAGCAATTTTGTATTTCTTTAATTTATTCTCCTTTAAGCAAAAGTGTCACTCTAAACTAACAGATTGGAAATTTATTTCCATGGTGCCCACCCCGACTGCCATGCAACAGCCTGTCTTTTACAAAGAAACCCCAGGGGACTAAATAACGTACCTCTATGCCAATTATGATCACATCACCAATCTGAGAAACATTTGATGTTAATTCCCCCTGAAACTCTAAACTTTTCTATTCCCCTTGAGACTGTCTATGCTTATATTTCTTCTGCACACTCATAGTTCTTTTTTAGTGGGCTGCATACTTTCACCTGACAGAGAGAGGTGGCCTCTGAGGGGATTGTCCCATCTAAGAAATAACATTACTCCAAGTTCTCTGTACAGTAAAGTTTGTGCAAAGCTATGTATGTAATGGTAAACATTCATAAGTTCTTGTTCAATGTTTATCTTTAAATCAACAGCCATTTAAAGTAAGACATAGCTGGGCATGGTGGCGCATGCTTGTAATCCCAGTACCTGGGAGGCTGAGACCAGAGGATCCGGGTTCGCAGCCAGGCTCAGCTACTTAGTGAGGCTTTCCACAGCTTAGCGAGACCCTGTTTCAAAATAAAGAATAAAAAACAAGAACTAGGGGTGTAGCTCGGAGGTGGAATGCCCCTGGGTTCAATCCCCAGTACTGCAAAAAATAAAAAATAAAGTAGCCAGGCGTGGTGGCGCACACTTGTAATCCCAGCATTCGGGAGGCTGAGACCGGAGGATCCGGGTTCGCGGCCAGCCTCAGCTACCTAGTGAGGCACTCCGCAACTTAGTGAGACTCGGTTTCAAAATAAAGAATAAAAAATAGGGCTGGGGGGATAGCTCGGAGGTAGAATGCCTCTGAGTTCAATCCCCAGTACCGCAAAAAAAATAAATAAATAAATAAAGTAAGACATGCAGTACATATGGTCCTATTTTCTGATATTTAAAAAGCCTACTTTTTAACACACATACATAGAAACAATTCTCAGTAATAAGAACCATGCAGGAGGCATCACAACAGTAAATTTCAAATTATACTACAGAGCTATAGTAATAAAACAGAATGGTACTGGCACCAAAAAAGGACACATAGACCAATGGAACAGAATAGAAGATAACAGAAAAAAATTCCACTCGTTTAGAACCAATTGATATTTGACAAAGGTGTCAAAAACATATGTTGGAGAAGACAGCCTTTTCAATAAATGGTGTTGGGAAGACTAGTTATCCATTTGTAGAAAAATGGAATTAAATCCTTACCTCTCACCCTGCACAAGAGTCAACTCAAAATGGATCAAAGAACTGGAAAGTAGACCAGGGATTTCGATATTACTAGAGGAGAGCATAGATCCAACACTCCAACATATAGGCACAGGTAGAAACTTCCTCAGTAAGGACCTCAAAGCTCAGGAAATTAAAATGAGAATAAATAAATGGCATTAAATTAAAAAGTTTCTGTACAGCAAAGGAAGCCATCAAGAGTCTAGAGAGACAGCCTACTGAATGGGAGAAGATCTTTTCCAGCTACTTCTTTGACAGAGGACTAATTTCTAGAATGGAGAAGAAACCCCAGTGGAATGAGGGAGGTGGTCTAGGGGAGGGTTGGGCGGATTTAATGAAGGAAACATTTCCATTGGCATTATGTTCATATGTGAGAATGCCACATACGGGAAGGGGAGGGCATGGAGAGGGAGCTGGGAGGAAGCTTACCAAGTGCTATGTGGTTGTCGCTAGGACTCTGAACTACATAATGATGGGAGATTATAATGCACCAAAAACATAGTAAAATATACATTATATACGCAGATAAAATATAAACATAAGCATACATAAAGTGAATACATTGTTGCTATAATTTTTATATTGTCTGTTAGATCAATTAGTTATAATAAAAGTTTTTATTAAAAAAAGTCATGTGCTTTTGCTTATATATGGAAACTATGGAGAAAAAAGGAAAGAAAGAGAGGAAATCTCATAAAAAACAGAGAGTAGACCAATAGAATAGAGGAATGGGCCAGAGGTAGGAAAAGAAGAGGTACTGGGGAATTAAATTGATCAAATTCTATATGTCCATGTAAAAATCTGTAACTAGAATCCTTATTATTGTGTATAAGCATAATGCATCAATAAAAAAGGAAAGAAAGATGTAAAAATGAAATGACACAATATACAATGAAGGTAAAGATGATGAGAAACAAAAACCCTGAATCCAGAATCTAGAGAAACCAAGTACGCTTAGAGATTAATGAGGAAAAGGCAGAAAGACCATGAGAACAATGAGTGAAGACTTGAGCAGCATCATCACAGAAGTGACATACAAAGGACTGATGAAGATTCTGAATGGGTTCAACCTCTCTTTAGTCAGAGAAATGCAAGTTCAATCAGAAACACAATGTGGCTACTCAGCCCCCCAAGTGGCCAACAAGGAAAGGATGACCACTAGCACAGACAGGGCACAGGGCTGTGCAGCACCCAGAACTCTCAACTGGGCTGGTGGTGTAGTGGCTCCTGCGACTTAAGGTGAACACACACTCACTCCTCCCCTATACCATGACCATTCTGCAACTAAAGTTTTTATTTGGTTTAGGTTGGTTGAATTGTTTTCAGATTTTTAAATTGACAAATAATATTTGCATATGCGGAATATAATATGATGTTTTGATATATGTATACATCAGTAATCAGTAGTAGGAATATAATTAGTAAAACCCTTATGGAAAACAGTATAGCAGTTTCTCTAAAAAACTAAAGAGAAAACTACTGTAGGATCCAGCAATCTTACTTCTGGGTATATATTCAAGGAATCGAAATCAGCATTGAGTGTGAGTCTGTGTATGTGTGTGTGTGTGTGTTGCTAGGGATTGAACCCCAAAGCATTCTACCTCTGAGATACATTATCAGCCCTATTTTATTTTTATGAGGAAACAGAGTCTCGCTAAGTTGCTGAGGCTGGCTTTGGAACTGTGATCTTCCTGTTTCAGCCTCCCAAATAATGGAATTATAAGCATGTGCCACCATGCCCAGCTGAATTTAGCATTTTAAAGAGATAGCAACATTCCCACATTCATTGTAGTATGTTGACAAGATATGGAAACAACTTAAGTGTTCATCAATGATCAATAGATAAGTAGAAGCCAGGCGTGGTGGCGCATGCTTGTAATCCCAGTACTTGGGAGGCTGAGACCGGAGGATCTGGGTTTGCAGCCAATCTCAGCTACTTAGTGAGGCTCTCCGCAACTTAGTGAGACCCTGCTTCAAAAATAAAGAATAAAAATAGAACTGGGGGTGTAGCTCGGAGGTAGAATGCCCCTGGGTTCAATTCCCAGTACCGCAATAAATAAATAAATAAATAAATAAATAAATAAATAAATAAATAAATAATAAATAATTAAATAAATAAATAAATAAATAAAAATAGATGAGCAGAATGTACCACATACACATATGTATATGTGAGAAATACTATAAAGCCTTAAAAAGAAGGAAATTCTGACTTTCTACTAAGGATTAAATGCCAAAAAGAATAAATAACATGGAAATGATCAGCAAGACAGAATAGATGAGTCTATTATTGTTAAGCAATGGGATAATATTTAGAATAAAAGGTGATGAACCACAAACATATTTAACACTAATATTCAATATGGATCAAACACAGAAACATAATGTATAAAACAGTCAAAATCTGTATTAAGTTCAAACCAGGAAAAATCATACCAGGAGTCAAAACAGAGGATCCTTTGGACAATGTGTAGAAAGCAAGAGGGGCATAGGGAGAGGTTCTGTGGAGTGAGGAATGCTCTTTTTCTTTGTATGAGCACTAGGCACATGTGTGTTCACATTTACAAAACTATTCAGGAAATACCATGCTCTATTCCTATTTCTAGACTTTGCAAAATGGCCTTTAAAAATAAACAATATGAATTCATTTAAAAAAGAGTTTCTGACAAAACAGGAAAGAAATAAAAATGTGAAGATCCATCTAAAACAGCTTAAACATTGAACTTAAAGGATTTATATAGATTTTGTGTATATAATGCTATTATAAAATGGGTTAAATGGAAAGTTAAGTCTAAATTGATAATTTTGTCCTTTCATTAATTCAGCAAGAACCCTTCAGAGAAAACTGGGGTGGGAATAAGTAAGGTTTACAGAAATAAACAAGAATAGAGAGGCACTACTTTGAATAATGTATAGCCTTCACAGAGGAAAAATAAATAAAAATATGTATATGTGTGTGTCTGAAATATCTAAGGGAAAATACAGTGGTGTGATTTAAGGATTTGAGTAAAGGAAAAGTCATTGAAGACTAAAAAGTGTGTAAGTGTCCAATGTTCTTTGAAGAGTTAAAAGGAGGTATTCTGCAACAGTTTGGTCAGATTCTATGGCTATTTCTTCCCAAATCTCACATGTGTTTCTAAAAATATTTGGCCACCAGCACTCTTTTCTCATCAATCATCCTAGCCACCTGGCCTTTGGAAAATATTTTACACTAGCATTATATTTTTCATTTTTTAAAAATCCATTTCCAAGTAAAAGTCCAGAAGTATAATGCAAGATTCTCATGTTTGCATATTTCCCTTGGTTAAACAGGACATATAGGACAACTTCTAAAAATCCAAGATAGTGAAATAAGTTATCCTCACTTATCAAAAGCAAAGATGCCCTATGGTATGTGTATTATAAAAATTATCTTAGAGATACTCGTCACAGCAGGATATTTCCCCACTTGAAATGAGTATTGGAATGAAATGAGTATTGGAATTCACTTTCATAGTCATTTCAAATTGAAGACCAATAAAACCAAGTGTATCAAATCTTTAGAGATCAACTAAAGGAATTTGCAAACATATCTGCATCTTAATACAATGCATGACAAATGTAAATTTATACCTACATGCAAATATGAAAAAAATTATAATAACCAAGTTAATACCCCAAGCCTGGTTAATTATTGGAATCACAGAGATGGTAAGTAGAAGGAGGCTTTGAGAAGGGAACTTGTTATTTTATATAAGTATTTTAAGTATTTATAAAGTATATAAATTTCTATGTTGCAAAATCTTAAATTAAAAACTAGACATATATAATCTTTCAATGTATTGTATATGAAAATGAAAGTCTAAGAACATTATTATTAAAATGTATTGTGTTAAAACATATCACCATTGTTAGTGAAGAGCAACACAGGAAAAGTTCTCGAAGGCCTATAATTCCAGTATTTGGGAGACTGAGACAGGTGGATCATGGGTTCAAGGCCAGCTTCAGCAATTTAGCCAGACTCTGTTTCAAAACAAAAAGTATAAAAAGGGCTGGGGATTTAGCTTGGAGGTAGAATGCCCCTGAGTTAAATCCCTAGTTACATTCACACACACACACACACACACACACACACACACACACACACACACACACCTTATTTAACTCACTTATAAGACAAGAAGATAACACCATTACTATCCAAATTATTATACAATTAAACTATAGACCTTGCACAAAGACTGTGTAACTCCCTCTGCCCCTATCTTCAAGGCAAGGAACTTTAATAATATCCATTCTTCTAGTTATTAACTTCATATCATAATGTAAATCCATAAATATTCAAATTCCCCAACTCAAAGATCTTAAATAAAATCATGAAGGTATTCCCCCAAAGGTAAAACAGCACACAAATAATAAGGGTAAAATAATGAAAGTAAGGTAATTTAAATTATTGGTTTGAAAAATAAACCAACATCAAGATCTCATCTAAAAAGTTTTTCATGTATAACTGGTCACTTGCTAATATATCTTGGGATAAAGGTTTGTGTTTAGAGATACAGCCACTTAATGATAATCCACAGAAAGGAGAAGTAAATTAGGGAGCATATTCCAATTTATACACATAGAACTCCTACCCTTTGCCTTTTTCTAAGCACATTCTGGGCATTTAAGAAGTATTTCCATTCCTCTTTTTTCCTTTTGTGAAGAAATAATGAAAAGTTGGAGCTAAATAACTGAAAAGCAGAAGAGGAGAAAAAGAGGCATGAAGGATATACTTACTGCTTCTCAAAAATAAAAACTGAATTCATCAACCTTCTCGGCCAACACATCATGCATATGTGTGCACATGCCCATGTGTGGTGAATGAGGATTGGCCCAGATCACATATGGGATTTAACTGTCCATCAGTGACCCTAAAGACCTGATCTTACTCTCATTAGTATAATGGACTTTTTTTTATATATATATTTTAAGGAATTGTGAAGTTTCATCTTTCACAAATGATGTGTACTAAACTCTGAACAAGTTGCTAATGTCCTAAGATTATGAAAGAAGAATGTTGATGTCCTTTCTGTGATGTTTCTAAGCACCAAGAAACCCAGAACAGATTCCTTCTGCCTGTCCCGATTGGAGAACCTCTGAAGTGCCAACTATATTTCATGCTTCCTTATCTGTCAAAACTTACTGCTTAGTCTGACATGACCAATCAAACCTTCAATGGCTCCCAGCTTCAGTGTCCTAAGTTCTCTCTTTCCAGTCTAGTGTCCCCATTTTTCCTGTTGTACACGTAATTGGCACATCTTTTGGTAGTAATTTACCCAATCACCTCATTTAACTTTCATTCAATTAATTTCTAAAACACACACACAGACACACACACACACACACACACACACACACACACACACACACACACACACAGTGGCTCCTAGGAGTTTCTCAATGTCAAACTAGTCCGTGCTCTGCCTCTGGCATTTGTCAAACTTACTATTTAGTGTTCCTACTAGTCTTGGCTCCAGCAGCTTCTGTTCAATGTACACAAATCTTAGGGGCTGCTTTTCTGTGGGTTTACCTGGCCCTGAAGAAGTCAGAATGACAGTTTGCTCTGAGACCTTGGTTGTTCAGAAGGTACAAGAAAATTCATTGATTTTCAGTTTTTCCTTTTTTTTTTTTTTTTTGGTAAATATGGGAGTGAAGACTTTTGTCCTCATCTACATGTTGGATCTGAAGTCAGAAATCTGTATGTGCAATTTTTACTTGTTTTTATAT
>PVLC010032669.1:0-17954 GCA_004027655.1 Graphiurus murinus
AGGAGGAGGAGAAGGAGAAAAATAGGAGCATCATTGAAATGTTCTTCTTTTAAGTTAAGGTTTTCCAAAATATAGCAAATGCCTAAGTCATTTCCTTTACACTGTGCTGTTGTAGAAATAAAATGCACTATCTTTCTGTTTTCACATTTTATTTTCAACACTGGCAACTTACTAAAAGTTCAGGAACAAGGCAAGGATGTCCCCTCTCACCACTCCTTTTCAACATCATACTGGAATTCCTAGCTAATGCAATAGAGCAACTATGGAAAGCAAGCATAATATATGTTGGGAAGGAAGAAAGAAAACTATTTCCGTACGCAGGTATCATGGGCAACTATGTAGAGAATTCAAAAGAATGAACACATTCCTGGAAGTAATTACCAGTTTTGGCAAAGTAGTAGGATACGAGGTTGATAAATAAAAATCAATTACATTCCCACATTCCAGCAATGAACAAGTGGTACTCGATATTAAAAACACTACTATATACATTAATATACCCAAAATGAAATACTTAGATATAAATTTGATTAAAAAAAAAGCACAACACCTATATGAAGAATGATACAAAACTCTGATTAAAGAAACCAAAGAACTAAACAGACAGTCCTTTTTCAGGGATAGGAAGAATCGATATTGTCAAGTTGTTAGATCTTTGCAACTTGGTTTATAAATGTGATGGGATCTCAATAAAAATCCCAGCAAGTTATTTTTTGGAATTGACAAACTGACTTTGAAGGACCACTGCTCCCTGGCTTCAGAAATTACTATGAAGCTACAGTAATCAGACAGCATGGTATTGGCAAACTAATAGACAAATGGATCAATGCAACAGAGTAGGGAACCCCAAAATAGGCTTACATAAATATAATCAACTTATCTTTGACAAAGCAGCAAAGGCCATATAATTGAGCAAAGATGGTCTTTTCAACAAATGGCTCCAAAACAATGAGCATTCACATTCAACAAGAAAAAACTGAATCGGAACAAAGGTTTTACACTCTACATGAAATTAACTAAAAATTATCAAAGTCTTAAATGAAAAATGCAAAACTAGAAACTCTTATAGGATTACATAGAAAACCTACATGATCTTGGACATTGCAATGACTTCAAAGATACAGTAAAAAGGCATTATCTGTGAAAGAAAGATTCAGTAAGCTGAACTTCATTAAAACTAGAAACTTCTATTCTGCTAAAGACAATGTCAGAGTGAAAAAACAAGACAAAGACCTGGAAGAAAATGTTTTCAAAGGTTATATCTGATAAAAGATTGTTATCCAAAATATATTGGAATGCTTAAAACTCAATAATAATAAGATAAACAACCAAGAAACAGTGGAACAAACAGCTTAAAATACATATCACTAAAGAAGACATACAGATGGCAAATAAGCATATACAAAGATTTTCCACATCATGTTATCAGGTAAATGCAAAATAAAACAACAGTGAACTACTCTTACTCACCTATTAGAATCACCAAAATCCAGAACACAGAAAACACCAGATGTTGTCAATATTGAACAAAAGAAACTCTCACTCATTGCCGGCAGGATTTCAAAAAGGTATGAGCACTTTGGAAGACGATTTGAAAGTTTGGTAGAAAACTAAACATATTCTTAATATATAACCCAGCAATTGTACTTCTTAATGTTGTAGTTGCTAAAAAGAGTTGAAAAGCTATGACCTTACAAAAGTCTGAATGCTGATGTGTATAAACAATTTTATTCATGATTGCCAAAGTTTAGGAGCAACCAAGATGTCTGTCACTTGGTGGATGGATAAATAAACTGTTACATCCAGACAATGGAATATTACTCATTGTTAAAAAGAAATGAGCTATCAAGCCATAATAAAACCTGGAAGAATCATAAACGCATATTCCTACATGCAAGTAGTTGATCTGAAAAGACAGCGTGCGGTATGGGTCCAGCTTCATGACCTTCTGGAAAAGGCGAAAACTATGGAAACAATGAAAAATCAATGATTGCCAGGGGTTATATGGGAAAAAGGAATGAGTAGGCAGAGCAGAGAGAATTTTTAGGACAGTGAGATTACTGTGTCTGGTGCTATAATGGTGGAGACAAGTCATTATAGGTTTGCCCAACCTTAACAAATGTACAATAACAACTGGGAGCTCCAAGGTTAACTATGGACTTTGGATCATAATGATGTGTCAGTGTGGATTCATCAGTTGCAACAAATCCACCACTGGGGGTGGGAGGAAGGGATGGCGTTGAATATGGGGCAGGCTGTGCATTTGTGGGGGCAGGAAAATATAGAAAATATTTACATCTTCCTCTCAGTTTTGCTGTGAACCTAAATCTCCTCTAAAAATAAAGTTTTTAAAAACAAACAACAACAAAACAACCCTATTTAAAAAGAAAAAGAAATTGCTAAGTCATCTGTTTTCACTTTTGATGTAGAGTTGGTCTAGACAGGATAAATTTATTAGAACAGAACTTTCAGCTGGTACCCATTATACCCTTAGAAAGGTGATGTTTTGAATTGACAGTCTACTTTTGTCATTGTTAGGAGCAGCTTTTTTTTTATGGTATGTGCCAATTGTTATCTATAGAAATAATCACAATATAAACAAATGATCTGATTGTTCCATCATCAGCAAGATGATGAAATGAGAGGTCCCTTGGTTCAAATCTCCCACAGCAACAAAAATCTTACAGCTAATTGTGGACAAAGGTGCTTTTGGAAACCTTAGGATTCGGGGTTTCAGGTAGAAAATAAAACCCTGGTGTAACCAAGATGTAAATGGGTCATTTTGGGAGGGAAGACCCTCAGGGCAGTCCTGGTGGTAGACTTGCTCACTATAATCCCAGCTCCAGACCTAAAAATGTCCTATCCCCAGAGGGCTTGGCTAAAGTCCTATTTGGCCTTGGTCCTACTACCCACACTCATCTACCCAGGTCCCCAGAAGAAGCCACAAATGCTATTGCCTTGGGAGATGGGCCACCAGTTGTGGACCCTGAAATAGCATTACAGCTTGCTCAGTTGCACCCAGAGATCAGTGGTGCTTACACAGGACCAGGAGTATGGCACACTCATCTAAGTCCCCAGGGCAGGCTTGCCACTCAGGTTCGGTTCCACAGTAGATCCTGAAACAACCCCAAATCATACTCTTAACCCTCTCTGCTTAGGCAGGAGGGCAGTCCCTCCAAAGTAGGCACTCAAGAGACTGACCTGCTAATTTCAGCTCCTCTGTGGATATTGCAAAGGCCCTGTAAGTCAGATCCAGCTTCTCTCAGCTGCTGTCTTGGAGTAGGCATGCCCGCCAGGGACCCTCCATACTCCAGGACACATACTGTCTATGAACCCAGAGACAGGTATGAAGTCCTCAGTCTCACCTGTAGACTCCAAAGTTGACCTGTGACTCAGTTCTCAGTCCCCCTAAGGGGCTAATGAAATTAGGTGCTGATGTTTCCTTACAGATACGTGTTTTTTGGGTTTCAAGTTTCTGTGGAATCACTGCATCCCTGTGATGGATCATAGGTGCTGAAAATCTATGTGT
The DNA here is from genome assembly GCA_004027655.1 of Graphiurus murinus. Classification (NCBI taxonomy): domain Eukaryota; kingdom Metazoa; phylum Chordata; class Mammalia; order Rodentia; family Gliridae; genus Graphiurus; species Graphiurus murinus. Next base: position 3,530 of record PVLC010032669.1, read on the forward strand.
CCATCATCAATTCTCTTGAGAAACTAAAAATATAATACTCTTTAATTAAACTTGCACTTTCATTTTTTAAGTTAATTACTGCTAAAAGTGTGGATTGAAAATTAAAAGCAAACAATGAAAGAAATGTAATTTCTTTCATGTAACTTTCATATAACTACAATATATACCCTACATGAACAAAGAGGCCCCTATAGAAATAGAGGAACCAGGGTGCTCTCTACCCTCTGTACAAGAGGCTTACTGAAACCTAGTGAGATCCTGTTTGAAATTTTTAAAAAAGGTATAAGGGTGTAGCTCAGAGGTAGAATGCCTTGGGGTTTAATCTTCAGTACCCCACCTGCTCCCCTCTCAACACACACACACACACACACACACACACACACACACACACACAAACACACCGTATTGAGTCTCCATCTCCCTCATGCATTTCCTGGACCCTAATGAATCATTTTCCACAATTGGCTTGCACACCACATGGCTTGCACAAGTGCAGGGATGAATTTGGAAAGCATTAACCTTCCCTAGCCACCCATGTCTCAGTGTTTGATTTTATCAAGGAGTGCTGCAAACAGGCATATGGTAATTATTATGCAGCCAGCAAGGCCAGGGAAGGAAGGACAAACCAGAAGTGGTCATCTTTCATATATATAATCTTACAGCAAGAGCACCTTCTGCTTCTTCTTGAAAGTGTGTCTCACCACTGCACAAGATCACCGCAGAAGCTGGAAGGACAAAGTCAAGGTTTTCAAGACCTGGTCTGGATTATTCCTATGCAACCATTAATAGCAACACTTGACTTTACAATGACCTAACCTAGGTAAAAATGCTAACTGGGATGGAAGAAGTGAGCTTCTAGATGCGGCAAGAGTTCTTTCTACATTTGGCATCCTTCCCAGCCTCCCATGTGATGACTCTCTGGATCACTGTCAAGGCTCAACCTAGGGACTGGGAAGACACATCGGCATTCCACTAAGGATCCTCACTTGCAAAGAGTGCAGAGTCCAGGCCCACCCTGGATTTTAAGCTGGGCTTCTCTCTAAAAGTCCTCCTGTACCCTGAACCCCTAGACCACTGGTGTGGTAGTTTCTACAGGGTAGCATGGGCATACAGTCATGAGTTAATCTCATGTCACAGCGAAAGTGACATTCCATTTCCAAAGCACTGTGGCTTTGTCCTTGAAAAAGTACCTCTCTGATTATACAGATGACTATTCATGAGAATGTTTGAGATGCAGAATATAAAATATGAAAATGAAGGTGACCCTGACAAAGATATATATAACATTTGACCTTCTTAGGAGTCTCCATGCTTTCACCTGATACTTCAGTATTAAGTTTCTCATCTCTAATGGATTGCCTTTTCAGAAATAGACTTGCCCAGTCCAGTGTGGTGGCACACACCTATAATCTCAGCACTTGGGAGGCTGACACAGGTTTGACGTCAGCCTCAGCAACCTAGTGAGACCCTCAGCATCTTAGTGAAACTGTTTCAAAATTTTTAAAAAGATAATAATAAAAAGGGCTGGAGGTGCAGCTTGGAGGTAGAATGCCCTAGGTTCAATCCCCAGTACTAAAATAAGAAGTAAAAAGGAAATAGACTGGCCTTGTCAAGATATTTTCTCTAGCATTCCTTCTCAGTGGCTTATAGCTGATGTTTAAATCTCCTGCAGCCTGACAGTCCTCTGATATGCTGGTGGTGTTTCACAATAGGATCTACTAATTATAGATTCTTAGGGGTTTTTTTCCTCAGGCAGATAATAGTCCCAGCATGTTAGAAAGGTTTTAGACTTCAGTAAGATTTGAAAGAAAGAACACTTTTAAGAACTAGGAATTGGGAAAAGTTTTCTCAGAACTCAGAATCTGATTTAAATTTGTCATTAAGACTTGGGGTTGGAATCAAGCTCCCCAAAAGCATTATTTAAAAAAAAAAAAAACATACATTTTTTTCATTGCCTCTGCTCCAAATTCTACCAAATTCATGTGTCTGACAGTGATAAAACAGGGCAGCACACTAGTGTAAGTGCAAACTGCTCAGGGTAGTCATTTGACTCATAACTCTCCATACTGGGAGGCACAAATGATCATGGCAGTAATGTGCAGAAACTGTGCTCTACCGGTTCTGAGCCCACTGGAGTGGTCTGAAAATAGAATTCGCCCCCAAAGAATGCACACAGTGTGCCAGATTATAGAGAAAAAAAAAAAGGGTAACTGCCATTTAGTGCACCCTATGAAGTACCTGCCAATCAAGTTTTGAAAGCCACATGTTCTTTTAAAGGGGATTAGCACAGAGAAGGAGAGAACCCTGGAGGTGCTGAGAGTCATTCGCAAGTCCTGGATACTTTGCAAACTTGTCAAATTAACTGCAATGAGGGAGGAGGTTATATAGAATGCAAGGTGTGGTATGTATATTTGTGAGAAGGAGACCAACACTCGTGAGAGACAAAACCCAGCAAGATTATGATTAAAGGAATGGAGGAAGAACAAGGTATTGTTAAAAAAAAAGAAAAAGGCTGTTGAAGGAAGAACATTGGCATAGAGGAGAAGAGTAGAATATGTTAGGAAGAATATGTTGGGGAAAGAAATGGTGGAAATGGCTAACATAGAGTCCACAGAGATTCTAAATGTGGAAAAGGCAGTGGAAATGGCCCAAGATCTCAAAATTAAACCATAAGATTGAGGTCAGGGAGAACTCAGCCATTTTCCCAGAAAATAATGTCCATTAGAGGCCCTTAAGCTGATGCCCCTAATTTCCAGTGACTGTCTCCTCTTTTAAGTGAAAGCTCCTGTCCCACTTTAATGGACGGAATTAAGGCTCCAACCTTCTGTACTCTTCCACCAAGGGAAGAAAAAAAATCTTAAAAACAGTCATCACTAAAAATTTAAGTTTTTTATGATCAAAGGAAAACGAGAACCAGCTTTGTTACATCAACCATCAAAATGAGACCCAAGGGCTGGAAATGACTGAGGCGTAATTATCACAGTTTAGTGTGCTCTGCTTCAGAGCTAAGAATATGTCAACAACTGCATTACAAATCTCACTCAGTGGTTCAGAGCTTCTCCTAACAAATCTGCTCTGAGTTGTAGATCTAAAAATAAATTGTAAATTCATTTCAAAATTACAGAAATGCAAGATGGTGCAAATCATAGGTCTGGGGAGCTACAGATTTTAATTCTGTAGTGTGTGCCATCTCTGTATATTTTGCTCCTTAAAGTTGCAGCAGTCTTTTTACTTACAAACAAGTGCTTACTGATCAGCACACATTGTGCATACATATTTAAAATTTGCAGTGTACAATAATTGCGTGTTAATCAAATTTTTTTAAAAATTCAAGATGAAGATGTTAAGTAGCTCAATTTGATCATTTTATGTTATATACATGTATTGACTTATCACAACAGTTATATACAATTGAGATAATAATAATTATTTTTTAACATAAAAAAGTTTTTAGAAAGCACAAGTGCTTATAATTAGCCTAAGAAAGTATTACTCACTTTACCTCATACAAGTAGAATTGTGGTCAAAGGCAGGGCAAACTCTTCCCTATTTCCAATTCCTAGGTTATTTCTTAGTACTTAGCTTTGTGAAGCCTTTATAAAACTAGTTCTCTACAGTATGGGGTAATACTATTGCACAATCATTAGTTAATAAAATAAGTGATTTAGCTGACTACAAATAGAATTTATCCAAAGTGGTTGTTGTCCTCTAAATCAATTGATCAAACAGTTCATCAACATAGCACTTTTTTTTTCCATTTATGATGAATCTGAGCAATAAGAAGAGTTTTCAACTATTTCATTTGATAAACCCATGAACTGTATTTATTGTGATCAAAGTCTTAATTAAATAGTGACAATCTGAGAATTTTGCACATTGGGTAATTAAGCCTAGTTTTTTTTTTTTTCTTCATCTTACAATACCTTTTTCATAAAAATAAAATCTGTTTTTGACAACTACTTTGAGAACTCTCTATTACTAACTTTGGTCCAAAAAAGCCCACACTCTCAGATTCTTTGAAACTCATCCTACATTTTTTTCTGCTTAGCAAAGGGTATGGTTGAGGGAGTGGGGGTGCAAAAGGTATAGGGGCAGAAGACAGAGTTACTTCCTTTTCAATCACTGAGATTTTGATCCCACCATTAAGACTTGATGTCATACACTTACTTTCTTTTAGTATACTTTTGGTGCTTTATAATTATACATCATAATGAGGTTCAGCGTGATATGATAGAAACATACTAAATGTATGGGGAGGGAGAGGGACACGGATGGGGTATGTTTCCTATACTAACTTACATTTCAGTAATATTCAACATTTTCAACTTTTATGTTATGCAGTTGTCCAACTCTAACTGTAACAAATGCAGGATCACCTCAATGTGGTTCAATTCATATGAAATTTATCCACATTCCATTACTTAATTTTGCTAGGAAGACTCTTGTACCAAAAGGTTTTTAGAGGCTTGCTTAGCCTCCTCATCTAATTTCAGGAGTTTTAGAATTTTATCCACCCCTCAAGAAAAGGAAATCCAAAAGAAGTTATAATATTGTGATATATAAGTAATATGTGTTCCAAAGCCATAACTATTTTTTCAGAAATTCTCACTCTTGTTATATCATGCAATTTATTTTATGCAGAATTTGTAATACGAGGCATCATATAGTTTTTCATAAATGAAAGATGACACATCACCTAGGTTCTGAATGGTATTCTCTACAGACGTTAAAAATGAAAAAAAAAAAAAAAAGCACAGGGGGAGAAGAAATACAGCAATAGAAATAAGGAAGAGAAAACATTAGTGTAAGACAGAATTTCCATTCAAGCCCTTAGAACCTTAGAAACACAGGGATGACCAAGATCTGAATTGATGCAAAGAACAAACCACCCCCCCTTTCCCCTCTCCCATTCTCAAGACAGAACTTTTACAAGTCTAAATGGTAAACAAATGCACTAACAGAGTTTTTAGTAACAGAGATGGCCTGACTGCAGTAGGTGGGGTCTCCAGCTTGCAGCCATCCAACGCAGATGCTCCCCTTCCCTAAACTCACTCCTCATTATTGGCATCTACCAGATCAACACAGACATTTCTCAAAAGGCCCATAATCTATCACTTTCTCTAATGGATTGGCAATTCCTGGCTGAGGAGACACTATTTTGGGTTGCTGTTCCTTAAAGTAGATGTTTATCTTAACTAGAGAAAACAGAGTCTGCTTTTCTGAGATGATTGTATTTTTACTGGTTAATCAAAACTCTTTTTCCTGCCCCAGGAAACATTTTTCCTGACCTTAGTAGGTCTCTGAAACAGCTGCAGGACAGAGTTGGCCTAAAGGGAAGGATTAGTTGGATTGCTAAATCCGAGGGTGGGTATCAAGGTTGTGGACAACAAAGAAACAGCCAGGAGGTCATCAGTACAGAGATGGGTTAATAAGTCATGGATTAGAGTCAAGACTGGAACTTAGACCCCAGGAGATGAGCACCAGGAGCAGAGAGAGAATGGCTGCCAGGAATGCAGAACTCTGGCTGTGCATCAGAACCTGGAAATAGGTGCTGCTATAAGGGAATCCGGTAGGAGAAAGTGATAACTGTAGAACTCAGGCCACAGACCAACTAATGGGAAGCAAGGGCATCGCGTTTCAATTTTCTAACATTGTGTAAAAAAAATTGCCACAAGTCCAATCAACTAAAAGGGGGGGGGGAGGTACTGGAGTGAGCAATTTAATAAGTAGAGCATGTGCCTTCTACAGAGAGCACAGAGACTTCTAGGATTTCTGACCAGACCCAGAGAACCCTACTATGTAGTGGGAAGGATATTACAAACAAACAAATAAACAAACAAACAATCAACAGTTGTCTAAGATCACCAGATCACCCAATTGTTAGCAAGCATGGGAAAGGAAAAGGGTAAAAGACGTCTTGTTATCGTAGACCAAGCACAGTTCTCTCTCAGTATTTGGAGACCTCTGTTAACATCTAAAGGCCTGTAATATACATACTGCATTATAGTGTTCCCATTCAATTTTATTGTTGCTGTTGCCTTGCAATATTTGCAGATCTGTACATGATCTTAAATAATCATTCACACCTAAACACACACACACACACACACACATACACACACACACACACACACACCACAATCTCATCCTCCCAAACTCCCTCTTTCTATTAATAGTGCCTCCATTCTTGCTGACTCCCCTGACATGAGCTTTCCAATGTAGCTTTGATTCATCTTTCTGTGTAAACCTAGCATCTCTACCTTTGGGTAGCACTTTTCATTGCTTCACTAGTGCCAAGTCCCTCCCCATCCCATCATGCATCATTAAGTAAATAAGGGCTAACTTTTTTTTTAAATTCCTAAACCCAGGGCTACAATTTGGAGAGCAGAGAACAGGCTGATTTTCAGCCCCTACTCCAGCTCCTCGGCAGGGTCACAGCCAACTCACATGCCTTTGTATCTTATTTGGCAGGCTCTGTCTGACTCTTGCTCATGTCACAAAAGTTCACCCTATCTGCCATTGCTGCAGGATTAGCCTCCTAAAGCACACCTCTGTTCAAGTAAACACATGCCCAAACTCCTGCTAGGTCTTTTTGTCTACCATCCAAGCCAGATGATGCTCATCAATCTTGTACTTCCGGCTTCAACTCCAGGAGACATCTCCAATTTCAGTTGTCACGATTACCTCTCCTGCACCAAGCTCTGACAAACTGTTCCCTGAACAGGGATTGTTTTCCCCCCATCAACCTCACGGGTCGAAATCTAAGAGATGCTTTAAGGCCCTTCTGAAGCCTAGTCTTCTGTGTAATTTACTCTCCTCTGACCCTCTTCATCCTCTATTGTGGCATCAAGGTTGTACTTAGGTTGTGATTCTTACTTCATAATTACTTTAGTATAGCCAACATTTATTCTTTTCCTGGAAGATGAACCAACCCAACCACAGGACTGTTATACTGTGAGCTCAGGGTCTTACATGGGGATCTCTTTATCTCCCTCTGGTTTAATCATTAAAGAACTGCCTTTCAAATTTATTGCAGAATACACAATAAATAATTGACCTTCTTAACCCATGTTGAGAGCAGAATGTGGTGGCACTGAGTATATGCTATATATTGCTATGCAATACATCTCTGGGATCTTCCATCTTGCAAACTGAAATTGTGTTCCTATTAAAGAGCAACTCTCCATTCCCTCTTCCCCACCCCCTCTCCCTGGTCACCACCATCTCATTCTCTGTTTCAATGAGGCTAAATGCTTTACATAACTCATATAAGTGGAACCATACTTTGTCATTTTTTTCTGACTGGCTTATTCCACTTAGCATAATACCTTCAAGGTTTATCTATGTTATTGCTTGCAGTAAGATTTTCTTTCTTTTCAAGACTGAATAATATACTACTGTATGCATAGCCCATTTTACTTATCCATTCACCCAGTGATAAATACATGAATTACATCTACATTTTAGCTCGTATGAATAATGGTTCTATAAATTTGGATGTAGAGCTCTCTTTTTGACAACTTGCTTTCAACTTTTTGGAGTATACAGCCAGAGGTGAGCTTGATAAATTATATGGTAATTCAATTTTTTAATTTTTGAAGAATGGACATACTGTTTTCCATAAGGATGGTGTGATTTTATATTTCTGCCAACAGTGCATAAAGATTCCAATTTCTCCAGATCTTCACTGACAATCTTTTCTGTTCGGTGTGGTCCCATTCGTCCAATTTTGTTCTGATTTCCTGAGGTTTTGTTACCATAGCCAAGAATGCATTACCAATGCCAAGGTCATAAAAGTTTCTCCTTTGTTTCACTTTAGGAATTTGATCATTTTGCTTTGATATTTAGGTCTTCAATATAGTTTGCATTAATTTTTATATGAAATAGAGAAAGGTCCAAGAGAATTCTGTGGATGTGAATATCCAATCTTCTAGACACCATGTTGTTGAAGGGACTGTCCTTCCTCTATCAAGTAACTTGGCACCCTTGTCTAAGATCATCTGATTGCACACATAAAGGTTTATTTCTGGTTTGTATGCTATAGTTTGGATGTTGATTCTCCCCCAAAGGCCCCGATGTTAAGGGATTAGTCCTCATCTGGGCTCTCATGGGAGATGGAAGAAATTATACATCAGGTGGAGTCTAGTGAGAGATCTTTGGGTCATTGTGGTATGCCTTGGAAGGGGATTGTGGGACACTGGCCACTTGCTGTCTGTCTGTCTGTCTGTCTGTCTCTCTGTCTCTCTCTCTCTTTTATTCCCCAGCCACCAGGAGATAGGAAGCTGGTTTTACCATGTGCTCCTTGCCATGATATGCTGTCCTGCCATAGGCCTAAAATGAGTGGGTCTACCCAACTGTGGACTGAAGCATCCAAAACTGTGAGACAACATAAACCTTCTCTCTTTTTAAGATGACTTTCTCAGGTATTTGATGATAATAACAAAAAGCTGACTATTCCATTTTCTATAGAATTGTCTTTAGCCACACAACCACACTGTTTTCATTATGGTAGCTTTACAATATATTTTGAAATCACTAAGTGTGAGGCTTACAACCAAATTCTCTTTCATAATTGTTTTGGCTCTGCGGGGTTCCTGAGATTCAATAGAAATTTTAGCATGAATTTTTCTATTTCTGTAAAATATGCCACTGCAGTTTTGACAGGGATTGTAGCAAATCTATAGATTACTTTGAGCAGTGTTAACATGTCTTAACAGTATCAAATTCTCCAAACCATATATACAAGACACTTTTTGATTTATTTGTCTTTAATTTTTTCTTTAATGTTTTGAAGTTTTTAATATACACATCTTTCAACTGATTGGCTAGGATTATTCCTATTTTATTCTGCTTAATATTATTGTAATGGGATTGTTAATTTCATTTTCAAATATTTTATTAGTATGTATGGATAAAACAATTTTTGTCTGTTGTTTTTTTATCCTGCTACTTTGTTGAATTCATTAGTTTTATTAGTTTTAAAAAACTTTTGGTAGAATGTTTAGGTCTTCTACACATAAGATCAGATCATGCTACCTGTGAAGTAAGATAACATTGCTTCTTAATTTGAATTTACTTGCCTTTATTTTCTACTCAATTGCTCTGACTAGGGCTTCTAATTCCATACTGAATAGCAGTGGCAGAGTGAGCATATCTCTTTTTTTTTTTTTTTTTTGATTTTGAGAAACGTCTTTTGCCATTATTTTCATGTTACCTGTAGACTTTCTGTATATGGCTCTTATTATGCTGAAGTAGTCTACTTATGTCCCTGAGTGCTTTGATCAGGAAAAGTCTGTTTCTGCTTCAGTGGAGATGATCATGTGGTTTTGTCCTTCATTCTGTTGATGTAGTATATTAAATTGGTTGATTTTGATATGCAGAATCAGCCTTGAGTGTGATAATGAATCCCACTTGAACATAGTTATAACTTTTTAAATGTGTTGTTGACTTTGGTTTGCTAATATTTTGTTGAGGATTTTTGTATCAGTATCCATCAGGGATATTGGTTTGCCATTTTTTTTTCTCCTAATGTCTTGGTTTCCCTTTGTTATTAATGTAATACTAACCTTACAAAATGACTTTGGAAATATTCTTTACTCTTCAAATTTTTGGACGTTTTTAAAGATGATTGGTATTAATTCTTCATATGTTTAGTCAAATTTCCCAGTGAAGTCATCTGGCCCTGAGTTTTTCTTTTTTGATTTTTTAAATAACTTTTATTTGTTCATTGTAAGTACACATCATTATGAGGTTCAGAGTTATAGAAACATACATGCGCACAGCACTTAGTGTGTTTTCAGCCAGATCCCATCCCACTCCATCCTTCTTTTCATATATATTGCTAAGATTGGTATTGATAACTTCATTGAATATACCATTATTTGAACTATCTACTTCATCAAATCTCCTTTTCCTCCTTCCCACTATCCTCCCCAATTCCTTTCTGCTATTCTACTGGCAACTCCCCTCATTTACCTGAAGTCCCTTTTGCTTCTCAATTTCTCTCTAACTTCCACACATAAGAGAAAACATATAATCCTCCATTTTCTGACACTGTCTGATATCACTGAGCCACCAAGCATATTCACAAAGAAGATTCAGTCTTACTCCTTATTAATCTGAGTTTCTGTTTTCTGTTTCTGCACGATACAGTATTAGGCTATGGGTTTCTAGGAATTTATTCCTTCTTCTTCATTACCTAATTCCTTGGCATATATTTATCCATAGCATTCTCTTATAATCCTTTCTATGGTATGGGTTGTCATGTCCCCTCATTAATTTCTTATTTTATTTTATTTTTCTCTTTTTTTTTTCAGTTCATCTAGCTTTAGCTAATGTTTTGATAATTTTGTTGCTCTTTCAAAAAAAAAATACAATTCCACTAAGTTTTTTTGTTTATCTCTGCTCTAATCTCATATCTTTTTCTCCTATGAGCTTTGGTTTTAGTTGGTTCTTTTCAATTTTCTTGAGGTATAAAGTTAAGCTGTTGATCTAAGACCTTTTTTCTATTTAATGTAAATATATGCCACTATAAGCATCCCTCTTACTACTGCTTTCACTTTGTTTTGTAAAATTTGTTCTGTTTTGTTTTCATTTTAATTTGCCTCCATTTTTTAAAAATTTCCTTTATGATATCTTCTTTGAGTCACTGATCATATAAGAATGTGTCATCTGATTTCCATGTATTTGTGAATCTTCCAGTTTTCCTTATGCAATTGATTCCTTCTTCCATTCCATTGTGATCAGAAAAGAACCTCCAAGTGCTATGGTTGTGTTTAAAATTAGATTAGACATAATGCAAGTATGAATATATCTGTGGTTGGGATTCTAGAAGGAAAGGAAAGAATGTGTGTACCTAAGAAATATAGGAGTTAATGGCAGAGAATTTTCTGAAGCCGATCAAGATATCAAGCAATGAGTTCAAAAAGCTCTACTAACCCCAAGTAAGATCAATTCATACACATGCACATGTACCCACACACCAACAACCAAAAAAAAAAAAAAAACAGCTATACCTAGACATATTCTGTTAAAGCTGCTGAAAAGCAAAGACAAAGAGAAAAATTATAAAAACATCTAATGAAAAAGACAATTTTCTTCAAAAGAGCAATGGTAACATCATCTAACTTCTCAACAGAAAACCGGTAAATCAGAAGACAATAAAACATCTTCAAACTGCTGCAAAACATAGCTGCCAGCATAGACTCCTACATCCAGTGAAAATATCTCTTAAAATTCAAATGAAACAGGAACATTTTCAGACAAACAAAATGCAAAATAATTTGTCACCAGCAGACCTGCACTAATGGATATATTAATGATGAAATTCAGACAGAATGAAAATGTTCCCAGATGGTAGCTCAGAGATGCGATGAAAAGCAGCAGAATGAATAAATATATGTAAAAACTTATGTGTGTGTTACCAAATACAACAATAATAGCATCAAGAGATTTAAATTATTAAAGAGTTAAAGCACAGAAATAAGTTGCTGGAGAAGGATTATTGTAGTTAAGTTTAGGACGATTCTTGTATTGCTCTAAAGTAGTAAAAGTGTATATGGCAGTCCTTAGGGTGACTGATAAAAAAAGAGTGAAAGTATATAGACATAATGAGTGAAAAGAACTAGACAGAGGAAAAATAGAATAATAAAAAATACTTAAATAATTCAAAGAAGACAAACACTGAGAGAAATGAAATATTGAACAGTTGGGAAAAAAAGGCATATAGAAAGATGGAAGAATTAAAACCAAATGTTTATTCTTTTTTTTTTTTAACTTAAACTAACAAACCTAGGAGAAAGCTAGTTTCTGGTGTCAGGTAAGATGAAATTGTTTATGAAGTCTAACATCCCTGTGAGAACAACTCATTATATGAAAAAAAAAATCATATTATTTTGAAAGCTGCTTCCATGAGAACTGAAAGGACAAAATCTCCAGGAAGAAGAGTTACTTTGCAAGGTGAGCCTGGAATCTTGGGCTCTTTTCATTGGTTGTGCTTATTGATTCTGAGCAGGGCCAAAGGCTGAGAGTTGGGACATGGACTTGCCCTCAAAGAAAGTAGCTGCAGAAGACAGAGAAATCAGTAGAGCTTTAGCATTTATAAGACCTTGGAATGACAGACATAAGAGGAGACTTAATGGGTCACTACCTCGTAAGACAATCTGTGATAGCTGAATCCAAAAACTAAGCAGGAACAGAGATTTCTGCAGTTTCCAAGGGGTGAGAGACAAAGCCCTCTCTTGGCATGGCGTAGGGGAGAAAAGGATGAACTGAGATGGGCAAGCTGCACCTTCTTTTACACTGTGGTATCTTGGGAGGGCAGTGACTATAAGGGACACACAAGGACAGCTGGTGTGTTGGTGAGACTAATTTTTCATCATCCAGGTGCTGGTAATGTAGATGTGTTCCATTTATGAATATCCATCGGGCTACACACTTGTGAGATTTCTTGCATGTAAATTATATTTCAGTCATTCAAGCAGGCTAACAAACAAACAAAATCCAAAGATCAGACCAAGCTTAAACTTTTTAAACACACACACACACACACACACACACACACACACACACACACGCCACACACCTACCTAAATTCTACTAGGATATAGAGAGAGGGAAGTCAAAGGAAGGAAAAAGAAAGTTGGCTGGCTGTAATTAACCATAACTAAAGCAAATACAAAAGCAAGAAGTGAAAAAGCAAGTCAGTGAAAAAGAAGGAAATTTCATAGTGACACAATGATCACATTACTAAGAAGGCAAAAGGAAATTCTAAATTCAAAGGCACCTAGTTATATAGACTCAAAACATATTCAGCAAATATTCACAGAATGAAAAAAATTAGACAAGTTGGCAATTAACAATGGAAATTTTCAGTACATATCTCTTAGTATATAACAGAACAAGCAAGGAAAAAGAAAAAACAGATTTGAAGGGCACTATTAACAAAATTGACCTAATTGACATAGAAAACTGCACAAAGGTACTACAAAATACACATTTTCTCCCAACTGCAAGTGAAACGTTTATTGAAATTGATCATATGCTGAGTCATAAAACAAGCTTCATCAAATTTTAAAGCTTTGTATCATAGAAAGTAAAGTCTCTGACTATAGTGAAAGTATTAAAATTAATAAGAAGAAATTAATAAGAAGAAGCTGACAAGAAAAGTGCTGCTTTGGAAAATAAATGACAGCAGTTTTTAATAATTCACGGGTCAGACAATATTAGAATTGATATTAGGGAATGTTTTGAAATGAACTGTAATGAAAATAGAATATCAACACCAGATAGATATAGTTAAAGATTGTTTAGAGAGAAATGCTTGGCTCTTGATGCATAAATTGAAAAGAAAAAAGACCGTCTCTGACCTAACTCACACCTCAAAAATGAACACAATAAAACAAACAAAGGAGAAAACACTACATATTAAAGCTAAAGATAGTAGTAGGAAAGACAGGATGAAGAAAACATCAAAATATAAGAAAAAAAACAATGTGTAAGAAAGAAGAGCAAAAGTCAGTTATTTGTAGAGCCCAACAAAATAGTTAAACCTTTAGTAAGACTAAGTAAGAATGAGGGATAGGTGGAGGGATGAAGCTCAGTAGTAAAACACCTACCTAGTATGCACTAGGATCTGGGTTCCACCCCCAGCATCACAAAAAAAAAAAAAAAAAAATCAATAATAGACTGCAAAGTAAACAATACCAGGAGTATATTCTACAGATTATCTCCCTTTTTATTCTTGATACTGGTTATTGGATCCTACATATTTTAAGATACAATAAAATGATACTATAAAGAGCTTCACACTCCTGATTTAGTGAAACTTTAAATGAAATAGAAAAATCTAAAGTAACACCATTTATCAAAATCTGAAAGGTGTCCTATTAAAGAAATTGAATAAATGATTTAAAGCATTCTCACAAATGAAACTATAAACCCGGCTGTTTTTATTGATAAATCGTACCAACACTTTAGGGAAGTAGAATGCCAGGCTTGCTGAATCTCATCTAGAATTCATGATATGAGGCCTCATTTCTCAACTTATTATGAGTTCAGTGTAAACTTGGTATGAATCCCTGAAAAGAACATCAAAATAGTGTTAAGAATATCTGAATTCAGGTCAACCTCTCCAATAACTATGCAAAAGTCCAAGTGAAAATATTAGCACAGTGAGTATATCATAATATCAAAATAATAATACAAACAACCAAGTTACATGTATCAAAAGGCAATATTACAACAAATTAGTTTAAAATGTTAATTGGCTCTATTTATGATTCTAGAATGGGTAACACTGCATTCCACAAAATAAAATGAGTATTCTAATGTACTGGGTAGAAGAGATTGGTTTTATAGATAAAGATGACTGAAGAAAGAAGGAACAAGAAACAAAGAACAGATTGGTCATTGGAAAGTTACTTTC
>PVLC010032670.1:0-18022 GCA_004027655.1 Graphiurus murinus
TTCTGACCATGTATTTGGGAGCAAATTGTCTACAATAATGAGAGACCTGAACAAAATCCTGAACCCAGATCATATCCCCACAGTAGAAACCTAATACACAGATCACATGTTTCCATTATCAACCTATCTGTAAGACAGACATGAGAAGAATTATCCCCATACGTGTTATGGAAATCATTTTTTTAGAATTTAACCATGTTCTGTTGTGAGGTCTGAATTTTAAAATACTGCAAATAAATTCATTTCTACTAATGTCCTATAAGAATATACATTTGCTGCAATCAGAACATAAGGTTCTGATTGGGTATAACTTTAAAATTAATATTTTTCAAACGGAAAAGGTCCTATTGCATATCTAGAACTACATATGAACTTTGATGTTGATTCCTCAGAACATTTTTTTTTTACTTATTTACTTATTTTAAATTGAAGTGTACTTCACAAAAACCTTCAAGCATTACTGTTCCAATATGATTCAGACCTATAATTTAGTAAAAGGTACTGGAGAGAGCTAGTGCTTACCTTTTATTCTAACAGATAATTATGTTTCTTTTGAATGACTGAGGCTGCATTAGCCATAGTCTAGAGGCCTACTGTTTCTAGTCACCTTAGTAGTTGATGGCATAATAGGAACTTCTGAGTGTTTAAAACTGGGCCTTGTCTTGATAGAGGAAAACTAATGTTTCTTTAATTATGGATTTCAAAGCAATGTAAGATTTTATTTGATCTGTACCAAAAGGGAAGCAAGATCAAAGATACTGAACAGAATGCTAGGTATTTAAAACAGTTACCTAATTTGGTTAGTTTGCTTCCTTGGATAGCAAAAAGAATGAGAAATATGCTAGTGTATAGCAGCTACTGAGCTCTGAAGTAAACACAACACCATGGTATAAGTGTCAAAAGGAAGCTTCCTTTCCTCCTATATATTTGCGGCATTATTTATTTGAACAATTCAATTTCCATGTATTCTGAATAGCAGTAGATAAAACAGACAGAATATGGAGGGCAGAGGTTATATGTTTAAAAATGAGCATGCTACCTACACACGAGTTTGTAACACCCACTTCCTCTCAAACAAGCCAGTGTCCAGATACTCATTCTAAACACTGCAATACTTTCCCCTTCAAATAGACAATGGGACCCAAGTAAATCAAATTGGAAAAAAGAATTCACGTACACATGAGTTTAGGGGGTGGGGCAGAATGTATGAGAGCTGGGGAAAGGGACAAGAGGAAGAGAGGAAAGGAGGAATGAGGAATTCTAAGCATAAAAACACTGTCACCAAGAATAGAAAGATCTTATCTTACCATGGAGTATAAGAAGCCGCAATGAAGAAATAGATTACCATTCTATCACACATGTGGAAACAATGCTCCACTGTCCTGGTAAGGGAGAAAAAACAAGTTAGACGGATTTAAAAAAAAAATCAGACTGGAAGTATGGGTTATCACTTCACTATGTGGCAATTTCCACTCCTGTTCTAGTTTCTCATGGCATTTATTTATTTTTTCTTTATTTATTTATTTTTGTGGTACTGGGGATGGAACCCAGGGGCCTTCTACCTCCAGGCTACACCCCCAGGCCTATTTTTTATTTTTTACTTGGAAACACAGGCATGGTGGCAAACACTTGTAATTCCAGTACTTGGGAGGCTGAGACCGGAGGATCTGGGTTCACAGCTAGCCTCGGCTACTTAGAGAGACTTTTTTCAACTTAGTGAGACCCTGTTTCCAAGTAAAGAATAAAAAATAGGACTAGCAGTGTAGCTGTAGCTCAGAGGTAGAATGCCCCTGGGTTCAATCCCTAGTACCACAAAAAAACAAAAACAAACAAAAAACTTTATATGTATGTTTTTTTAGATTGTACACTCAATGGATCGTCTCACCATGTGTAAGACACAGGGACAAAGCCTCATAACAGTTTGGAAGTCTCAAGTGATTAAAACAAATAAAATCTTTTCTGACATTTTACATTACTTTCAGAACCTATCTAACAGAAAGATAAAATTCCTTGAAAACAGACCATCCTCTAGTTCCTATCCCAGAGCAGGGCATGAAGTCCTGATGCTCAGCAAACACTCCTCTAACTGAGATCACATCCTTTATTTCTGCTTAGAATACCTCTGAAGAACCTTTCACTATAAATATCCTAATAGAGACAAGTAAGTTGTAACAAACGCAATTCAGGAATTTAGGAACAGCAATAACAAAAACAAAAACAAACAAAAAGGTGGATTTGCTGCAAGGGGGTAGGCCACTCAAATTTCTTTCTTTCTTTTTTTTTTTTTTTTTTGTGGTATTGGAGAGTGAATCCAGGGGCATTCTACCTCTGAGCTACATCCCCAGTCCTACCCAACTTAAACTTTGAAACAAGGTCTCACTAGGTTGATGAGTCTCACTAACTGCTGAGGCTATCCTCAAATCTGTGATCTTCCTATCTCAACCTCCCAAGTACTAGGATTACAGGGATGTGCCACCATGCCCAGCTACCACTTAAGATTTCTAAGCAAGTTCCTGCTTCTGAAATCAGCCAGGAACTCTATGTACAAAGATCTGCCTCACTGAGGTCTACTCAAAAGGGATAAGGCAGAAGCTGTCCTTTACTGAGGTGATTTAAAAGCACAAATGTGTAGCATGGTCTTTAGTCTACTTTCAGTGTCCAAGGGGCCACAGCTATGATTCAATGGAGAACCAGCATTAGGTTTTGCCTTACCACACTCACAGTGTTGACCAAAGCTGACTGAGGAGGACTTGTATTAGTGAAGAAGTGAAATAAACATTTGTAAGAAAAAGCAACTCAGAAGCTACAACTTACCCCCGGATCATCACTTAGGTCCAAAGAACCAAACATGAGATCAATGTCTCTTAGATTGAACTACATATTACAACCACCTGGAAAGCTTAGGAAATGTAGTCACAGAATCTATCATTCCATCTTAAAAGAGAAAAGAGGACAGTTTTTGTGGTTGTTGTTTTCCTAAACTCTTGGGAGGACTGTCATTCCTAGCAAGGTATGGGCCTTCTAACTCTGCTTTCTAGATTGTCAGATGTTAGAGCAGGGAGTCAGACCTAGCATTTGACACCCACTTCTCTGACTCTCCCTTTCTTCATAGGTAAGATGAAAATAACCTCTTTCTTATTGAGTATGTGGAGCTTTAGATGTGATAATGTGGGCCATCTATTTAGCACAGAATCTAGCACATAGTAGGACAGAACCTAGCACCTCAAACATACTCAATAAGCGCTATCTCCTTTCTCTCTTCTCCTTAAATTAAGGCTTTGTTTGGATATTTAGAAAAATGCAATGCAGAGCAAAAATCTACATGTGGCTTATGATTCTAGCAGTGCCATTTCAAGTTTCAAGAGAGTCTAGCTTCTATTACACCTTCTTCTCCAGCTGGTGGCAGGGAGGCCCTGAATACTGAAGTAGGCATCTACAACTCTATTGATTCAGAAATCTAGACATCAAAGCCAAGTCTGCCGAGGCAACCACAAGCAATGGAGTGTGCCAAGAAGATAATGAAGTGCTCTGCTTCCAGACTGGCCTCTGGGCTCCGAGACAGTGTGCCCTGAGGAACACAGGATAGGAACTTTTGTGGTGCTCTTTCTCTTGTGAGTGTGTCCCAAAGCGCCCTTGTGATTCAACATTGTGGTGTTATTTTAAGCCCAGGGAACTGTCACCTCATAGGAAAGGAAAGCAGACTGCAAACTGTATGCAAGATTATGATGAACATGGTGTAAACAAAAACACAGGGCTTGGGAGTCAGAGGTCTTTGGATGATCCTGATTCTGCAGGTCTCACTGACTTAGACAAGTCAGGTCACTTCTCTGAGCCTCAGTCTCTCAACTGAGAATTAAGGAATTTAGATTACATAATCTCTAAGTCTCCTTCTAGCTCTAAAACTCCATGATTCTACAAGTGACAAAACCAGAAATCAATTCATAAATCCCAAATCCTGCCTGTAAATAAAGCATACTTTCTAATATTCGATTGTTTTAATAGTTTGAGGATTTTTCCTATCTAGATATTATACTGCTCTTTCTCCTCCTTCTGCAGTTGTCCAGATAAATCCTTTACTCAGAGAAGGAACGTTTTTATGTCCTTTGCAGTAAGCCAAGGGCCTATTAAAAGTATTGTTTGAAATGTGTCTCACAGTTAATGACAGCAAAATACGTGCATTTTGTTTGAATATACATAAAACTTCATTCTGAAAGCTCAACTTCACAAAACGGTAAACTCTGTCAGACACCTCATCCCATCACACAGTCCTAGTCTTTTGTAATTTCCAAAATCATTTTCCCATGCATTATCTTATTCACCCATCATAGTAATCTGTGAGTGAGGTGTTATAATTCTCATTTTAGTCATGAACAAACCAAGGTTCCATGAGGTCAAGCGGCTTACCCAAAGTTAAGGGGCAGGGCTGGGACTCAAAGCTCACTTGCTGATGTCAAGTTCATTGTGCTTTGTCACTAACCCATGTCTATTGCTCTCATTCTATCCTTGGTGGGCTTGATGAGATTGGAAAACTGCTTTTAGGATTTTAAGTTGTAAGTGTTGAAGAACTAGTGAGGTATTGTTCGTAGTAATTTAGCAAAAGCTTGCTTTCTTAGATGTGTAAGTGGGGTATCGTCCTCAAACTCTGTCCTACTCAAAGAATCTGTCCTCAATTACAGGACAGCACTTAGAGCCAACAAGGCTGGAAAATGTCCACTCTTTGCCCCTACCTGACTACAAGATGTCAGTGTGGAAGCTGACAACGCACTGAAGCTAGGCGCAGTATGCATGTACTTGGGAGGCTGAGACGGGAGGATCACAGACTCAAGGCTAGTAGGCAGTCACTCAGCGAGATCCTGTCTCAAAATATGGTTGGGGGTGGGGGTGTAATTTAAGAGGTAGAACACCTCTGGGTTTAATCTCCAGTACCAAAAACACAACAAAAAAGTCAATAGCATGCCATCCACTGTACCTTAAGTGACTCTTTTTCCATGATACAATGTGAAATACTGTGGAAACTATGAAGAGGGCACAGAGGCCCATTCCATAAATCCATGCTGTTATCTTTTCCCAGCAGTCATCAGACAGCCGATGGAGGAGTGCACTGCCCACAATGGCTGGGACGATGAGGAACTGAGGGAGGCAAGGAGAAGTAAACAAAAGAGACTTTCACTAAAATCACAAGCTGTACCAGAAACAATTTTAGCAAAATAATTTTATAATAAATATTTGCTTCTCTTGGATAATAATTCTGAGGCAGATGAGGTTGTTGGTTGCTGCACTATAAGCAGATAGATACTGCTGAGCAGAATCCAGGTAACGCTGCCAGCCAAGGGATACACACACGGGCAGGCAAAGATGCATTACACAACGTTGCAAAACAGACGTTCTTCATCCTAATTTCATTAGATAAGGGTGCATTTCATTCTATTCTCTAATCTGATTTAGAGCAGGCACTTAAAATGTTCAAGTGCCAAGTACCTACCCAGATTTCCCAGAAGTCCTGATTTTAAAACACTTTGTCCTACTGCCCCCATGAGCTACTGGAATTCCAATATTTCAGCAAAGGGTCACTGAATGAATCATGTCAATTAGTAATATAGTGTATGCAACACCACACACATACAAAATCAATTATTCAAGTCATGTCCTGGTTTTCAGTTTGGATCTACCAACTTGCAGCTATTTTGGAATCTTTTTTTTTTTTTTTTTTTCTTGTGATACTGGGGATAGAACCCAGGGGCATTCCACCTCTGAGCTTCACCCCCAACCCCATTTTATTCTTTTTTTATTTTGAAACAGGGTCTTACTAGGTTGCTAAGGGTCTTGGTAAGTAGCTGAGACTGGCCGTGAGCTTGCAATCCTCCTGTCTCAGCCTCCAAAGTACTGGGATTACAGGCATGCACCGCCACTATGGCTGGGTCACTTCATTTTTAATAGTACCTTTTAAGTAAGCAAGAGTAATCTATTCCCAAGGCCCAACTATTCAAAAAACTGTAAGAAAACAATACTAGAGAGAATTTTGCTTTCTATGCCACATTTCATGGACACAAATTTCAATGTCTAGTCATATGAGTATAATTATAACTAGTAAACATTTTTTAACACAGAAATTCCCATGGGGAAAAAGATTATTAAATATTAGATATTAAAATAAGTTTGCTTGAAAAAGAAAGAAAACTTTAGCAATTTTGTTTGTCCCCAACAAAAAAGTAGATGTTTGTCTTCAACATCTACTTTTGCCTTCTTGCAGAATATTAAATCTCACAGGTGAGCAGGTACAAATTTTCAGATGCCAACGTTTTCATTGGCCCAGAGCACAATGAGAATAATGAGGATGGTAACATAAAATTTCTCATTAAAAAAAAAAACATATTTGATTGAAAGAAATGTCCTTTATTTTGAAATATGTCCTTCCTACCCTTTTTATGTTATTCTCTCAATGATGCAGTCGAAGTTTTTTTGTCTGTTTTAGAAATTTCACTGGCTTCTGAAATGCAGAAATATAGGATATAGTTTATGAAGCTTACATTTTCTGTTCTAAAAACTTAGCATAGGAGTTTTGTCAATTTTTCCTAAATTTCAGTTTATATTAAGTGCCTTTACTTATGACATATTCACAAGAGATAAGGATTATTCTGGTCCATCCTAAGCAAATATTGTTCCAGAAGGTGAGCTCTGTATCTCAGTACCCAAACTACTATATGGTACTAACACTGTCTATGAAATTAAACTTTCTCCTCCTCTTACTCCTCCTCCTCCTCCTCCTCCTCCCCCTCCTCTTACTCCTCCTCCTCTTCCTCCCGTTCCTCCTCCTCCTCCTCCTCCTTCTCCTCTTCCTCTTCTTCTTGTGGTATTAGGGATTGAACCCAGGGACATTCTACCTCTGAGTTATACCCCCAGCCCTATTTTCTTTTTATTTCAAAACAGGGTCTTGCTAGGTTGATGAGTCTCACTACTTGCTGCAGCTGTCCTCGAACCCTCGACCTTCCTGTCTTAGCCTCCCAAGTAGTGAGATTACAGACATGCACCATCACACTTGGCTTGAACTAGCTTCTTCTAAATATTCTTCACATATAGGAATAATTTGGTCTTCTCTGTTTCCAGACTACACTCCAGCCACCATTTTCCCCTCAAAGGTCTCATAAAGGAAAACTTTAAAAGGATATCATATAACCACACAAAAAGAAGAAATGCACCATAGTGTTAACAGTTTATTTCTGGGTTATTTTTGTAATTCCTATATATTTTTTCAGTGTTTTTAAAGTTTCTTATAATGAACATGTTCTGCTCTTATAAGGAAAAAAATTAATCAAGCTGATGGTCACATCAGCTTTTTCTTCAGCAATGTGGAATAACATCTGCTCTGAGAAGCAACAGCCACAGTGGGGGTGGCAGGACCCACATGTGCGGGTGGCTCCTCCATTTCAGAAGATCACTTAGTTTAAAAAGGACCTTTTGCAACAAACTGTGATCTCTCCTTGACAAATGAGCACAGTGGATTGTCTTGAAAAGGAAATTCATTTTAGTCCAGGAGTGACAGTCTTCATAACCAAGTTTCTTTGGTATCCTATAGCTAGGATCTTTCTTTTCCTTTTCTTTCTTTTTCTCTTTCTCTTTTTCTTTTTATTTCTCTTTCTCTCCTTCCCCCTGCTCTCTTTCACTTTTTCTCTTTATTGTGTGTATGGTAGTAGGGATTGGGTTTACAACCCCAGCCCTATTTTATTTTGAAATGGGGTCTCACTAAGTTGCGGAGGGCCTTGCTAAGTTGCTGAGGTTGACCTCAAACCTGCGATTCTCCTGTCTCAGCCTCCCAAGTACTGGGATTACAGGTGAGCACCACCACAGCCAGCAGGATATTTACTTATTGTTCTAAAGAAGATTTTGTTGAGAAATTCAAGCTGAGGATAGAGCCGACTGTAGGCTAAAACACACACGGCGTTCTGCACATTCACACAGTTTCTGGTGACATGACCCAGCACTAATTTCTGCGTAGTTAAGGTCACAGAGATTATAAACCCAACTAACCACAATGAAGTTTCTAGAGATAATTACCCTTCCTCCCACCAAACACCTGTGGGAGGATGGCAAGAGCAGAAAAAACAAAACTTGTACTTACTGCATGTGTGTAACAGTTAGCAGCGTGCTCGTAGCAAGTTGGTTTGTAGCGGCCATTGGCTGGGGCCCGGTGGTTCATGAACCTGTAGAAACAAAGAGTCACCCTGTGAGAAAAGTTCAAAGCATGTGAAGAACAATGGAGAAGCCTGTAATGGTTGTTTGGTCTACTCTAAATGAACAGGTCACTGGTGAAAATACCTAGTTACAGGAAGAACACCAAAGTCATTGAAAAGGTATGATCCAGGTCAGTAAGGATTCTAAAGCAAATGCCCAAGTTTACTGGCTGTAGAATTCTTTCAGTTTACTCAAAAAATAAAACCAAGCAAAAGCAAATAGAAACCATATCCAGCTCTTCAAGTGAATGCATAAAGCTATATAAATGCAGATTTAAACCCTGCATCCCACGATTAAAAGGCCTGTCCAACTAGTTTCCTTGTATTGTATTACCTATTTTGACACCACACAGTTTAAATGATACCTGGTTACCTCTAGGCCATCTAAACAAGGAGTACATTTTCACCTTCATGCTTCCTGAATTTAAAAGAGCTTGCTTCAAAAACCAAACACATGCCTAGTATCTTATATTCCGGCTATAAAATTCATGCATACACACAAATGTATGTATGAATTTGATATGCATCTAAATATCAAAACCTGTCACACACAGAGATACATGCCCCTCTTCTGTACTTCCCTGTTGGCTAACATTATCACTATCATCAATGGTATGAAAACAGGGATGGCTCAGGACAGAAAGAGATGCCAGCACACTGGTGTGTCAGCATGTAGGCGAGCATGCCCTCTGAAACCCTGCACCCACACCAGGCTTCATGAGGGAATCTAGATTAGTCTGACTATACTCAGAAGGAGGGGGAAAAAAATAGCAGCTATCTGAATGAAAGAGCAAAGAAGCAGATGCAGAGAAACAAAAAGGGCTAAAAGAGCCCTGGCAGCATCCAGGATTCAGCCTGTCAACAGGCTTTGTATAATACATTATCTTTTTTGTTGGAGCTAGTTTGGGAGAGGGGGTTATTTTTGGCCACTAACAAATTCTGCCTAGTCACACATTATTCATTCACATGATGAAAAATGGTACCAGGATGACCAAATGGCAGAGCCTGATTGCCAAAAATTGGCTAAAACACATGACCAAGCCATTCTAAACAATAGTAGTTGATGAACAAAAGACTGGCCAATACTTCCTCCTTGATTAAGAAGGGCCTGTTCTCCTTAAATCAAAGAAATAAAATGGCAGTCTATGTTAACCCCATATACATATTCAGATAGAACATCTATAATAGTATGAAACGGGGGAGATATTTCTCTTGGGCCACCAATGGGTTAGGTAATTAACTAGTGTACAAACTATCTACTTATTCAATGCAATCCACTAGATGACTTGAAAACTATAGAGAAAAGTACACGGCGAGCAGCTTCAGAATTTATCCAAGTGATTCTCACATAGATAAATACTTTTAAGCATCATCTTTTCTCCCCTGATGATCCCTTAAATAATTTTACTAATTTCCTAAGGGATGAGAGTGTTGCTATACACTTCTTATTAGCAAAAAGGAAAATAATTACACTCTTGGGAAGGATGCTTTCAAAGTGTCCCAAGCATTGAAGGATCTACCCTATCATTGCCCTGAGGCATAACAACAGAGCTATAAGTAGCATAACCCTAACAGGAAGTTCAAAGGGTAAAGAGTGAGGCTTCAAATGGTTGAGATTACAGTAAATTGAAAGTGCCCCATGTAGGGTGTAGTACTCACTACCAGGCTGCAGATTAAAATAGCAATGTGTGTGTGTGTGTGTGTGTGTGTGTGTGTGTGTGTGTGTGTGTGTATCTGGAAGCCCCAACGAAAAATAGCCAGGCCATTACACAGCAACAGGGACATACTTTCATATTTTTCTCCCATAAGCAAAGAAGCTAGGTGGCCATTTTTGTGACAATTCCGCCTGGAATAATTCAGGTTAAATATAAAGTAGGAAGTCATAGAGAAAAATGCCCCACTCTCATGAGTTAAGGTGGTCTCTCCTGATGGGCACAGCAAGATTAAGGCAATAAGGGAAGGTAAGAGCAACTATCCTGGGAGGGTTTTGCTGTCTGGGACTCAGTGAGATAGACAGCACAGTTGTTCGGTTAGAAATTAACAGTACAATTTTTCCATTTCTCTCTGATCTGCCAGGGTGCCTGCCATCAAGCCTCCTCCATAACCTTCTGAAGAAATTACTCCTAAAACCTAAATGGAAATGCAAATGTAAAATGCAAATAAACTCCACACAGGAGCCTAGCCCCCCCCCCCCATCTCAAGTAGAAGGTTCAAGTGTTACGGAAAAAGAGTACCCATTTATGGAAGATGGAAGTGAGGCCTCACTTTGTTTTTCAGCATTCTCTCTTGCCTCCCTCTTGTCCAGTGTCCTCATGTGCCCATCCCCCAGACAGAATTCCTTCGCAGCGCACCAGACCTCAGAGGCCTATGATCAAATCCCACAAGTTGTCCTTGATTGCTCTATATTCCTTTCTTCAAGTACAAGCAACACAGCCTTCCAGATATATTCCAGAGCAGCCCACTTCTCTTCAACGCCACAATTTCTACCTTAAATTAACACACCAGCATGTCAAGTCTGTAAAATAGTCTCTTAATTGCTGGTCCCCATGCAGACTCTTCTCTATACAGCAGCCCAAGAGTCGATTAAATCCAGATTAGGGCACACAACCCTCCCCAACTTAAAAACCTGCCTTTGGCTTCCCAAGGAGCATAAGGTAAGTCTGTGACAAGCCCCTGGCCCACAAGTGCTGAGCAGCCTGGCCCTCACTACTTCCCACCCTAGGTGCTACCTCCTGCCACTCTACCTTTTGGTGGTGCCGCCTTCTTTCTGCTCCTTCCAAGTCATGGTCTTGTCTGCCTTAGGGCACTGGCTGTTTATTTCTGCCTAGATCAGAGAGCTGAGAGCACACTCAGTTCTCTTCAAATCCTTCAAGCTTAGCTCAAACATCCTACCTAAAGTATCCCTTTGCCCCTCCCCACCCACCAGAGCCCGTCTCATAATTATTAAGAATTTTTTAACTTATTTCATCTTTCTCCACTGTAATAGGAATCTCAGGAAGGTTGTCTTGTTTATAATTTCACTTCTAATCCCAAGCACAATGCCCAACTCATTGTTGAAGCTTAATAAATGATTGCCGAATGAATGAACAGAAAGACAGACATTCTGTCTACTGCTAAGTTATTTTAACAGAGAGCTTTCTCATAGTCAATTTGGTTTTACTGTGGATTCAGCAGGTTCTGTATATAAGAGGAACAGGTAGTCTCAGAGTCAAAACAACTCAGAATCTCATGAAAAAAAAAAACTCAGAAATCTCATGAAAGGTCAAGATGTTAGATATTCCAAGGGTCCCTTCAACATCACTTGATGTTACAACTTAAGCCAACCCTGTGCACAGCACCTACCAATACTCCTTTAGGACTGAGCATATTTGTTCAGGAAGTATATAATGTCAAGAGTGGTACTCTTGACTTAATCACTAAATAAAGGGAGAGGACATATATAAGGAGACTACCCCATGCCTATGGTTCATTGCTCTATCAACATGCAAAAAACAAACAAGCACTCCTGGAAGATGTCCTAACACTTTGGAATAAAATGCTTTCCCATATATATTCAATTTTGAAACTAGTCATAAGGCTGAGGTTGAGGAAGGGAGCACCCTTATCTTTGGACACAGATGTTTTGATGTGGTCAGACAGAGAGCAACAGTTGAGCTATCAGTAAGGGTGGTAGATAAAGAGAGATGAAATTGAACTCTTGGGTTTGCTCCTTGCTAGCTGTTTGACTATGGGTAAGTTTCCCATTTTTCTTTAAACCTGTCTGTTCTTCTATGAAGTAGGTAAATAATTTTGTCTTTGAGGGTTACAGTTGAGGATGATAAAAATACAAGTACTCAACCAGTGCCTTGGCACAAATAGGCATTCAATAAATGTTAGCAGCTATTACAGAGATGTAAAGGGCAAAAAATGACTCTGTGTTATGTGTATGATTAGCGTCCTGGGAGACTCAACTGTGAAAGGAATAAAGTAAGTAAGAAAATATGTTCTTTGTGTCCCAGTGGAATCTTTCACATCCTAAGCTCTTTGAAAAGCCATAATTGCATAAATCCCTCCATTTAGGATAGCAGGCTGCTTCCCTACAGTCCTCTTCCATGGAAATGGCAGAACTCTGGAAGCTGATCCAAAGCCACAATAACCACCAAGTTTCCACTGTGAATAAACTAGCAAGGTGTTCTTGTAATTTAGGCATAGATACAAACTATGGCCTAATAAAACGTTTTTGCTACAATCAAATGCTCTCCAATCAAATCCCCATAAATCTACCAGGGGAAAGAAACATCAGTTCAAAGACAATGTATCCTTCCCTACAGTTCCTGTGTAATGCACCTACCTGTAACTATAGTGAATGCTCAGAAAGATGTGTATTAAGCACAGCTTTAAGAGGCATATGATGGTATTCTCAACATTTTAGTGTGTAAATAACAAAGATTAGCACTTTCTTCTTGTATTTTTATTTGCAGGCTTTATTTCCAAAGTTCAAATTGATGCTTAGAAATAGCTTTCCAAAGCTGGGCGTGGTGGTGCACACTTGTAATCCCAGTACTTGGGAGGCTGAGACAGGAGGATCCAGGTTCGTGGCCAGCCTCAGCTACATAGTGAGGCCCTCCTCAACTTAGTGAGACTGTTTCAAAATAAAGAATAATAAATAGGGCTGGGGATGTAGCTCAGAGGTAGAATGCCCCTGGGTTCAGTTCTCCAGCACCACACACACACACACACACACACACACAAAGAAGAAGAAGAAGAAAAGAGAAAGAAATAACTTTCCAACCTTGCCTATAATAGAGAAACAGATAATTATGGAATCGCTCAAATCTTCAAACAGAATCAGGGTAGATCTAGATGTCATCAAGAAGCTATTAAATATCCATGGCATACAATGATGTGTGTCCACTGAGAAAATTAGTCTATGTTACACCAAAAGAAAATGCCTGCATTTTAAATTCCTAAATGGACAAGAATCCAAAATCATATTATGACCGTGCTAACAGGAGGTAGAGGGATCACTGTCCAGCAAAAAGTAGTGCAATCAGCTGAGCCGGTTTGATCTTTTCCCCATTTCTTTTAGCACTAGTTTAATGTTTGTGTGATAAGTAATATAACAGGCTTTTTCTCTTCTTTTTAAAAAGAATTCAAATGGGGTAGAAGAGAAATACAAACTTTTAATCGAATAAAGAAGGGTATTTTCACAGAATAGAACCACTGTTCTCCGAAAACAGGAAGAGCACAGATGTGCAGACACGTAAAACCAAATGAAACAAACCGCATGCACAGGGCTTCAGAAGAGCATGCCGTAACGAATGCTACATTCTCCCTTAAAGGCCCTGGGCCTCCATTTCTGACCTCGGGTTCTAAAGACAGAACACTCTGGTTCCCTTATACCCTTAGAGACATTGATATGAAGTTCCCACTTGGTAAATGGTGCCAGGCATTTGGCATCCTATGTGATGAGCAATACTGAGAAATCAAGCTGATGCCACTCCTGATGGCACAGACCACAACTCTTCCAGTGCTTTCTTGGCTCCTTTACCCTTTGGGACTGGGGGAGGAATGAGATAAGCATAGTGGGTAAGTAGGCAGTGAGGGAAAACAGACTGGAAAGAAAAAAAAAAAAAAGTGCACTTTAAGACTTTAAAATAAAAGGCAGTGCCTAGAAACTCAACCTCCTTGGAAGATTTCATGCACGTCTTCTTTGAAATCCTTCATCACAGGACATTAAGCTAGCCTGCTGGTGGTGAAGTTCTGGGAACCAGGATGGCTGACTGGTTCAGACAAAGGGATGGAGAGTTACCACAAACACAAGAGAGGTGAACTTTCACCCACTTGCACGAAACAGAAAAGTCCAGAGCTTCCTCTGGGAACCACTAGCCCAGCCTCCATCCCTTGCTGGAGGGCAGAGACCAGGAGAAGGGTAAGGACCCCGTGGCTCCCCAGACTGACTTCCCACCAGTTCCCCGCTGAAGGAGCAGCCGACCTGCCTTCCGGTGGCGTCTCCCCGGTTCCTCCTCCCCCACGTTTTCTAACCCTGTCTTCTCAACCATAGGTCTCTCCACCAGAACGTTAAGTGGCCCCTCCGCAGAGCCCAAAATAGCACCGCCCTGGGACTCTAAGCCTGAGAACCAGCGAGGCCCCGACTCTGCACGGCAAGGCTGGGCCAGCGGGCAGGGGGAGCGTGCCTCAGTTTCCCAAAACATCTAAAACGTCCAGGCCACACCTCCCCCGCTTTACAGCAAATCTCTCCGCAGGACGCAGCAGCCACCCGGGTTCCACGAGTCCCGAAAGACCCCACCTCGGGGGTAAAAGGATGGAGGCCGAAGCCAGGGTCGGAGGACTCGCGGACGGCGCTGAAGCTAGGGCTCGGTCCTCAGAGCTGTAAAGAGCCCTGCAGGGATGGGGATCGGTAGGGCGAAGCTGACCGGGCAAGGGGATCCCCGGGAATGAGGGCAGGAGCGGAGTCCGGGTGCACATTCCCCGAGGGGGTCGGGCGCGAGCTCCTCAGAGGAAGGGGGTCGCCCACGGACAGCGGGGCGGAGGATCCCTCGGGAGCTGGCCGGGACCAGGGCGCGGGACCCACGGGGGTGGATCCAGGTGAGCAGCCGGGACCCACGCGCGAAGGGGCAGATGCGGGGACCCGCTCCCTGCACGGCGGCAGGGCGGGCGCGCCAGCGCTCTCACCGCTGGAATCGATTCTGGAACCGCATTGATCCTCCGCTCCTCCTCGGGGGCCCGGAGCTCCGTCTCGTCTGCACCGGCGGCGGGGCGCTCGGCCCTCATGGGCTTGGGCTGCTCGGTTGGCCGCCTGCGTGCCCGGCGGAGCCGCGCGGCGGGGCAGGGCCGGAGTGGGCCACACCGGGGGTCGGTATGGGGCCAGGGCCAGACCGGGTGGCTGGGGGCGGGAGGGAGGCCGCTTAAACGGCCCGGCGCCTCCCGCCTCCCGCCTCCCCGACTCCTCCGCCCCCGGGCGCCCGCGCCCCGCCCCGGAGTCCGGCTCCACCCCCGCCCGCCCCGCCCGCCCCGCCCACCTGCGTGCGTCTGCTGTCGCCAGCGCGTCACCGCGCCGGGCGGCCAATCAGCGTCTAGAGCGGCGCGGCTGCTACACTGCCATTCATTCCCGGGGAGCTCAGGCGGGGGCGGGGCTTCGAGGCGGAGGGGCGGGGCGAAGGGAAGCGGGAGGGCCGCTGGAAGGGCCGTGTTCTATATAGCCTAGAGATGGAGCCTGAACAGAGATGGAGGGAAGGAGGAGAGAAATTAGAAAGGAGGAAATGGACCAAGAGTCTCATGAGCAGTTGTGAAGGAAATGGCAGCAAACAAGGATCTCCGTCTGCATTCTAGTCTTAGAGCTGTATCATTCATCCATCCTTCATCATTCGTCTCTCCATCCTTCCACTCATTTATTCATCATTTTGAATTCCAGGTCATTGTGACAGGACCCAGGGAGGATGTTTAAATCTTTCTTTTCATATGAAAAGACTGAAATCTCTAAGGCATATTCTAACTCTGGGGTTCAATGAGAATCACAAAAGGAGGGCTCCTCTATAGGAATCCTTTTATGTTATCCTCCAGTTTATTTTTATTTTTTAATATAAGCAGCTTCCAAATAAACTAAAATGTAGACTTGCATCAGGATCCTGTAGCTACACTTTTTAAACCCAGTGGTTTTGCAGCCAGACAGGTTCAAATGAATGAAAGAGAAAAAATGAATGAATGAATGAATGAGTGGTTTACTGAGTCTTTCTTTGGAATTTAGGCGGGCTCCCCTCCAAGTGTACAGTCAATGGCCATCCTCCACTCCTGAAACTTGAGACTCTCAAGGGGACTTTAGGCCAGCCCTTTAGGAGTGTTTATTCTGCTTGCAATAAAGCATTGGAAAGTATTTTTCTTTTCTTTCTTTCTTTTCTTTAAACTTCTAAGTGCCAGGATCTAGAGGGATGCTTTCCATGGTAATGGCATTCATTTTTCCAGGAACTTCTCTGGATAGGCATCATCTTACTCATTCCACAGATAAGGAGGCTGAGGCTTTTAAACATTAACATACTTGCCAAATACAAAACTAGAATTCACACTTAGCTTCCTTTAACAGGAAAGCCCCAGATCCTTTCAGTAGACCAGAATGCCTCTCCCCAAGTTTTAAAGAAATCTCTCTCCCTCTCTCTCTCTCTCTCTCTCTCTCTCTCTCTCTCTCTCTATATATATATATATATATATATATATACACACACACACACACACACACACACACACACAAATATATATATATATATATATACTTATATACTGGGGGTTGAACCCAGGGGCATTCTACCTCCAAACTACACCCCCAGCCCTTCTTATTTTTTATTTTGAAACAGTGTCTCACTAAGTTGGTGAGGCTGGCCTGGAACCTGTGACCCTCCTGTCTCAGCCTCCCAGGACTCTCAGGACTACAGGTGTGTACCACCATGCCCGGCTACATATCTCTCTTAAAACATACCACACACTTTTTTTTTCTCATAATCAGGAAAATGAATTTTTAAGTCTACCATTAATTAGCTACTTGGAACACCTGAGCTAAATGATCAGTGGAGGAGGAGAAGGTAACAAAAGAAATAACTAATGTAGATAAAATTAATCATGTAAAATAACATAAGAAGGATTAACAACCCTTTTTCCTTGAACTGAGGTTTCAAGGAACCTCAGTACTACAAATATACCACTCTACTGAGAGATGTTGATAAGAGGAGAGGCTATATATGTGTGGGGAAAGAGGGTCTGTAGGAACTCTGTGCTTTCTCTCAATTTTGCTGTGGACTGAAAACTGCTCAAAAAATAGTCTTTAAAAAAAAGTAAGAGCTGGATGTGGTGACACACGCTTGTAATCCCAGTACTTGGGAGGCTGAGACAGGAGGATCTGGGTTTGTGGGTAGCCTCAGCTACTCAGTGAGGCCCTCCACAACTTAGTGAGACCCTGTTTCAAAATAAAGAATAAAAAATAGGGCTGGGGTGTAACTCAGAAGTAGAATATCCCTGGGTTCAATCCCCAGTACCACCGGGAAAAAAAAAAGTTCTGGTACACACTACAACAGGGATGAGCTTTGAAAATACAATGTTAAATTAAAGCAACAAGTTACAAATAACCACATATTGTATAGTTATATTTATACAAAATGTCCAGAATAGGCAAATTATAGACAGTAGATTAGTGGTTGCCTAAGGCAAGGAAGTGGGAAATGATGGGAGAGGGATCAGATAAGAGGTACAAAGTTTCTTTTGGGGGCTAATGAAGATGTTCTAAAATTATGGGGATGGTTACACACTCTGAATATACTACTATAGGCCATTGAATTATACACTTTAAACCAATGACTTGTGTGGTATATGAATTATATCTTAATAAGGCTGTTAGAAAATATTTTGAAGAACAGCAGTTTCTGTAAAAAGATCAAAATTGAAACAGAGTAAAATGTCTGGAGCACAAAGACTATCTTATTCATGTTTGTATTTTGTAAACACATTTAAGCCAGGTGTGGTAGCATACACCTGGAATCCCAGTACTTGGAAAGCTGAGATAGATGACACCCTCAGCAATGTAGCAAGACTTGTACAACCTAGAGAGACCCTGTTCCAAACAAAACATATGGGCTGGGGAGGTGTAGCTCAGAGGCAGAATGCCCCTGAGTTCAATCCCCAGTACAAACAACAACAACAACAAAAACACTTATTTTTAAGAAGCTCACACATACTAGATGCTCCATAGTTATTTACATGAACCTAATAAAAACAAATAACTGAAAGCAACAACACGAAGAACCAAACAG
>PVLC010032671.1:0-18015 GCA_004027655.1 Graphiurus murinus
GAATCCCAGCATTCGGGAGGCTGAGACCGGAGGATCCGGGTTCGCGGCCAGCCTCAGCTATCTAGTGAGGCACTCCGCAACTTAGTGAGACTCGGTTTCAAAATAAAGAATAAAAAATAGGGCTGGGGGTATAGCTCGGAGGTAGAATGCCTCTGAGTTCAATCCCCAGTACCACAAAAAAAAAAAAAAAAAAAAAAAAGAGCGTGCTGAGCGAAGTCAGTGTCTGCTGTCATCAGCTGCAGTAGGGACGGTACTAAAAGACTGCCTCACAGGACCAAGGGTTACACACAATCAGAGCAGGTTTGAGAGCATCTCAGTGAGGGGGGAGCCCTGATAAGCAATAAGGATGGCAGGCGGCCCAACTGGAAAGATTTTGGATTTGTGGGGTTTAGTCTACACGTGTTTCCATGTTCTGTCTTGCATTGACCCATATTTAACCCTGTGTTTTCAGGGACCTCCTGGGGCCCCTATGTAGCAAAGGGTCCCAGGGATGGGATGGCTTGTACCTTTGGGACAATGGGGAGGACCGGAGGCTGCCGAGTTGTGTCAGTTCAGGAGGCTTCCTGTAGACGCTGTCCTCCTGGGGGCACCATCCACACGGCCTACGCGATGACCTCCCTCTGGACTTGGGCTATCTGGCAGTCCGCCCAACCACAGGCCACTACCTGTTCAAAAGATGCTAAGCCTGCCTGGGAAAGTAGACAGACCCTCTGCATCTGCACACCAGAAAATCAAACACCTGATCTCCAACATCTGTGTTTACTGTGAGGAAATTCACAAGGAGAAGGAAAAGGGCGCCGTGCAGGCACTTCTGGATCGATTTCTTTAAAAGTCATTCCTTTCGTGACCATCAAAGAGCCCCAGGATGCCCTCTAAGGTTCTTCGTTATCTCTTAAGTTCTTTCCAAAGAAATCCTTTTGAATTTTCGAGGCCTGAAGATGCTCTCCCTCCCTTCTGATTTCCTGCAGTATTATAAGGAGGCCATTAGAAGGGACCAAAAGAGAAAACAGATGTAACCATTAGACACTATATGATTCTAGGAAATTAATAAGGTATGGCTTTACATCATACCTTTTTTTTTTTTTTTGGTGTTGGTACTGGGGACTGAATCTAGGGGCATTTTATATCTGAGCTACACCTCCAGCCCTATTTTATCTTTAATTTTGAAACAGGGTCTCACTAAGTTGTGGAGGGCCTCAGTATAAGTTGTGAGGCTACCCTTGAACCTGCAATCCTCCTGCCTCAGCCTCCCAAGTACTGAGATTACAGGCACGCACCACCATGCTCATCTTATGATGTCCTCTTTACAATCTTTGAGGACATTTCCGAATGATTGGGCACAATGCCCATTTACTGTTCAACCTCCAGATGTTTGCTTGTTTGAATGCCCACTAGGTGTCAGGAAATATCCTGGGTCAGGGGATATGATGGTGACAGTAAACCAACAGCGTTCCTGTTCTCCCGGGGCACAGTGTCCAGTGTGGGTTGATTTAAGCTTCCTCACAAGATGGCAGCTTAGAGTAAGACTCCAGAGAAAAGATTCCCAGTGAATGAGGTGAGACCCATGTAGTCTTTTTTGACCTCATCTCAGATATCACATGACACCACTTCCTGAGATCACCATCCTCCTGGTTACAAGCTAGTCCTTGGTCTACTTTGACCCAAGGGGACAACACACAGACCTTGAATCATCAGTGTGTCAAGGTTATATTGAAGAAGACCCTGTGGGAAGGGAGAGATCATGGTCCTCTTTGCAAAAGGCAATGTGATACACAGGAAACGCCAAAGAGACCTCTATACTGCAAATTTATTTCAGACTAA
This sequence comes from Graphiurus murinus, assembly GCA_004027655.1. NCBI lineage: Eukaryota > Metazoa > Chordata > Mammalia > Rodentia > Gliridae > Graphiurus > Graphiurus murinus. Next base: position 1,822 of record PVLC010032671.1, read on the forward strand.
AAAGTTTTTTAAGAGTTATCTTTAGGACACAGACTTCCACGAATTAACTTCACTGACAATTATCTATAACCTCATCATTATAGAAATAACATATTTCAAAACACTTGACAGTTCAACAAGTGCTCTTAATTGATCATCATAATAAGCCTGCTAATTATCAGGACAAAATATTATCATTCATGGTGTTAAGACAAGGGAACTAAGACCCAACTTCTCTTAGCCTCGCGAAAAGTAGAGCCAGGACCTGAATTCAGAATGAATGGAAACACCTACAGAAACACACCATCTACGGAGACATGCCAGGCAATGAAGAATCACAATTGACAGTCTGATGGTCTGTGCATTTCTTTTTTAGGATACGAAGTATTTGAGCAGTCTGTGGCTTTGAATGTGAGCAGCATCATTTATATGAGAATATGAAAAGCCATTATTTTAAACAGCATCCATTACGGACTGAATATAAAGACTGTTTCCAAATTGCTTCCAACATTTTTTTTTGTCCTCTCTTCCGCAAATAATTAAGGGTTAGCAACTTTAAAATTAATTCTGGTGGTATAGCTATGCATCTGGCTTAATGGATGCCATAAATCAATCCCATGAGATAAAATCTATTTCAAGAACTCCACTGAAAAGGTGCTATTTCAAAGAAGGCATTGTATTAGTTCTCTCTTTAGAGCAGCAGGCCAGCCCTCTTATCCCAACCCTTTGAGAAACTTTGGGCGTTAATTGTGACCCTATTAGAAATGCAAAAATGCAAATTTCCACGCCCCATACCAGGCCTATTGTAGTGGATTGAACAGTGGCTCCCTAAAAAGATATATCAACATCTTAATCCCTGGGGCCTGTGAATGTGACCTTATTCAGGAGAAGGGTCTTTGGCAGATGTAATTGAATTAGGAATCTCAGATGAGATCACCCTGAATTAACTGAGTGGATGCCAAATCCAATGGCAGAGGTCTTTATAAGGGAAAGGCAGAGAGAGATTGAGAAGGGGTGAGGAGAGGAGAGGAGAAGAGGGAAGGGGAGGGGAGGGGAGAGGAGAGGGAAGGCTTTATAAAGTTGGAGGCAGAAAGTAGAGCACTGTAGCTGCAAACCAAAGGAACCTAGAGCCGCCAGTAGATGGAAGAGGGAGAAAGGATCCTTCCTTTGACTCTCTCTTTTTCTCTCAAGAGAATATGGTCCTGCCAATGACTTGCTTGTGGTTTTATGGCTTCCAGGACTGTTGACGAGTATTTTTTGGTTGTTTTAAGTCACCGACTTCACTGGGATTTGTTACAGCAGCCCTCGAAAATGAACGCGCTGATGGAGTAAGAAACTCAGTAGCGGCACAGAAATCAGCACTTTCACACCCACTCCCCGAGATGCTGGTGCACACCTGAGGATGACAGTCAAGCCTAGAGAATTGGATAAATGGCTCTATTTATGGCTGGGTAAAGACATGAGCATTTTCCCTACAGGACAGCAGAGGCCCCCCCCCCCCCCCTTGGACCTGCAAATAGACCAGGGGTAGGCGTTGACCACCCGGGGCTAGACTGAAGTCTCCCAGCAGTAAGTGAGGCGCTCCAGGTTGGTCCTGCAGAGCTAGCTCACTGGGGAGTTCCTCATTTACAAGAGAGATTTCTTTTGCTCTGAACGTGGGCAGGGCGCCATGCTAGGCGCTGCAGCTAGGAAGCAGCCATAAGGCTTGGTTCCTGACATAGAGCATTCTACCATTCACTGGAGAAACAGAACAAGTAGATACAAATGGAAACTCTTCCATCTCTAGCTTTCTAGAAGGGGCACACAGTCTTTGACATGCATGCACAGAAAGCAGCACACAGGCGACTCTCCGAGCTAGGAGTGTACCCCTACCCAAATTCCTCCTGAGCTCAGGGGCAGGTTAAATCCACACTGGAACGTTCTCTTCCTTTCTAAAATGCAAAATGCCACTTCTCAATGAATAATGCATCCTGCTTTCTCCTTCATCCTCACCTGCCTTACAGGTGCATTTGCATCTCAAGAACAACTAGACCTTCCAAAAGTCACATCAGAGCAGAGGAGAGCTGGCTTGCAGATGGACTTTTTGGCGGTTTTTCAAATTAGAGCCTTGGAGAGAAACTTGAGAGATGGAAAGACATTGGGACCAAGCAAGAACAGACATTGGCTTTGACAGCCAATGAGACAGGGTCTAGCTTTCTACTCAATGGGTAAACTTCTTTTTTTTTTTTTTTTTTTTTTTTTTTTTTCGGTACTAGGGATTGAACTCAGGGGCATTCTACCTCCGAGCTACACCCCCAGCCCTATTTTTTATTCTTTATTTTGAAACCGAGTCTCACTAAGTTGCGGAGTGCCTCACTAGGTAGCTTAGGCTGGCCGCGAACCCGGATCCTCCGGTCTCAGCCTCCCGAATGCTGGGATTACAAGCGTGCGCCACCACGCCCGGCTCTCAATGGGTAAACTTCTTGATGGGCTTAAATTTGTCCTAAAGATTGTGGGACTGTCACCAGCTGAAGCCCTCTTCTCCTTTGCGGGGGTTCTGGAGGTTGAACCCAGGGGTATTCTACTTCCAAGCTACACCCCAGCCCTTTTTTTGTTTTGAAACAGGTTCTCACAAAGTTGCTGAGATTCTCACTACATTGTTGAGGCTGTCTTAGAACAAAGCTGTGATTTTCCTATCGCAGCCTCCCAAGTACTGGGATTACAGGTGTGCACCATCAGACCTAGCTGCTGTAGTTCTTAATCAAAGTAAAAAGTGTACCACCCTGACCTCCCAGGGCCTGGGGCAGCACAGCCTCCTGGTGGAGGTTGCCGGGAAGGGCAGGCTGACCATGTCTGGGGGTTACGGGCTGGGGTAAGGTTGGCGGAGCAGGAACAGGTGACACAGAGGAACACAAGGGCAGAGGTCACGACCTACAGGCTATTGGCTTCTGATCTCAGGCTGCTAAGCATTCCACTCCAGCTGTGTGGCCTTGTGCAAGTTCCTGAACATCCCAGAGCCTGAGTTTCCTCAACTACAATGTAGGGCAATGATAGGAACTACCTTAAAGGATCATTAAGAGTATAGAAGAATAAAGAAACCTGAGAAGGCAGGCTAATAACAAAGGCCAAAGACGCCTGCTTATCTCCCTCCCTCCCCATGATGTCACTCTGTAGAGTTGCAGTCCCAGGGTTTAAATCTTACTTTCTTCCTCCAATGGCTATGTGGTCTTAGGAGCACCATGAACCTCAGGACCCTCCCCTGGAAAAGGCCATCTTGCCTCTGCTCCTGCTGGTGGGGGAGGATGACAGAGAGTCTACCACGCTCCTGACACAGGGCTTGACCTCCCCCTCCCCCCGGAACATGAAACGAAAAAGCACCAAAATGATTCTAAAAAACATCGTCATGACCCAAAACAGATATGGATGAGGGCTCCCCTCCCAAGCCCTTGGAAATGGCAGGCGGGAACCAGCTGGTCATGTGGTGCATGTGGATCATTAATTCACTTTGCTTACTCAATAGTGACCGCGGAATGTCACATATGTTCCGCTACCTGCTTCATCATTCTCCCGACAGCCCTCGGAGACAGGGGATGGCTCACCCCACTGCAGAGATCCCCAAACTGATATTCCAAAGGTGAAAGAAGAAGTCCCCACGGTCCTGCAGCAAGTAATGGCAATTCAGGTCCCCGCTGACTCTGCTTGTAGTTGCTAAGTGGTCCCTCCCTCTGAAGTGGCCAACCCCTGCGGCCTGGATGGCTACTGACCTGCTACTGACCTGCGCGCCATCGACCAGCTCGGAGCAAGGGCCAGGGGGAGGGAGGATTCCACAAGGACACTCTGTCCTTCAATGTGTTCCAAAAAGAACAGCCGTCGCACCCCACACTCTTAGACCTCCAGGGTGTCATGCCTTGTATGGCTGCTCTCCCTGGGAGGATGTAGCCACTTCAGAAGGCAGTCACCTCCGCCGTCAAATCCTCACTGAGAGGGGGAGCGGGAGGCCACCAGGAGACAGCGCCTCCTCGGCAGACTCTCATACCACACACACCACCCACCTGTGCCGGTCCTGGCCATCGCTCTTCAGTGCCCTTGCAGGGGGCTCTGGCGCACCTGCGTCAGCCTCCTCATGGACCACTTTGCTCTTGTTCTCATCATGTCAGAATTTTCCAGATACCAATCAAAGCGGCCCATGATCCAGAAAAAGGATCCTACAAAAGGATCCTACCAGCTCGGGTCACGTTACTCTTCTGCTCAAAACCCTTGACAGTTCCCCTTGAGAACCAGAGCTGGGCTCCTTATGAATCCTGTGTATCTGGATGCGTTGATTCCCTGGCTTTCTCTAAACCCTCCTCCTGCTTCTCTCCCCTTTCTTTATTCCACCCCTGTTTCTTCCTTTCATCTCCTACAATGCACCAGACATGCCCCTGCCTCAGGACCTTTGCATGAGCCATTTCCTCTCTGTGATGCACTCCCTCTAATTATGGAGTGGCTCCCTCCCTCTCTCCCCTAAAATTTTAGCTGTGCTTGCATGTAGCTGTAGCTTCTTTAGAGAGGCCTTCCTTTGCCACTCTAATGCACAAGGCGTGACTGCTCCCCCACAGTTCTGCCCACCCCTCACGCATGTTTAACTCTAGCTCCCATTGCCTAAGAATACAGATCACTGTTCACCTTGTTTATTTTCTCTGTCCACTAGAGGGAGACCACATGCTCCCCGAGGCCAGAGCCTGCAGTAGGAGGTGTTTGTTGAATGAACAAATGAATGTGTGCATGTACACCCAGGTTTAGTCCCGTTCCCCCATCTTTTGTAGGTAGCACCACGGTTGTACCGGTGCACATGAAACTTTCAGCTGGGAACTAGGGCCCTAGCAGCCACCCTGGCTCCTAGCAGATATGGCGTGTCAATAAAGACAAGCATCGCTTCTGCGTCCCAGGACTCCGGCCCCAGGTTGTGACAGGGTATTGGGACTGGCTTCTGATGTTACCTCCAGCAAAAGGATCCTACAAGCTCACTCCTGAACCAGTCAGCCATCATTGCCAGCGAGTGCATGCCCTTGGGGGACCCCCTCGGCTTCCCCTGAAGGCGAGGACCACATTCCCGTGGGAACGCTTCCTCTACCTGGGCAGATGTCAGCCTGGCTGAACACCTCTGCGCCCTCCCCCCGGGGGTGACATGTCCACGGGTACCTCTCCCATCACTTGAGCGTCAGCTCTGGGTGACCTGTGCCCTGGATGCATCCCTGGGGACACTGTCTCTGGGTGTCAGTGATGCTCTGTCTTTGCCTTGAATGGCATTTGTTTTCTCTGGCAGGGATAGGGCTACTGGCAGGTCTGCTTTCCCATACCTGGGCACCCCAGCCCTGTGACCCTCTGTCTACGCCCCCTCGCCCCAGCCCCTCCAGATGTTCTCATTCTCTCCTCACCCAGATTCCCGACCCCCTCCCGGGGCCAGCGCAAACCTCCTGGCTCCTGGAACCTTTCTCCAGCCAACACCAAGAGCTTCCTTTGTCTATTTTCTAGGCAGTTTAAAGATGGCGCCACGTAATTCAGCGTGTAATTGCAGGAGCTCTTGCCTGTTATTCTTCCACGTGCCCCGATTCTGTCTTTACACCAAAGGGTGCTTTTGCAGGTTTGTATCACAGCTTGGGGGCTCTGTCTGCAAAGACACAAGGGCCTGGGGCCGCTTGGGGGGAACCATCGCCCCTGCTGAGCACACGTTTCGGAGTGAGCAAGTGCCGCGGCGATGCGTCCGCCATGAACTTGCACCCAGCAGCGGCGTTAGCACCCATGGGGTGAGCCGTCGCCCTGACAGCTGAGGTGCTCGGATCCAATTTAGTTCTCCAAATCCCACGAAGTAGCCCTCGGATTCTTAGCTCGCTGCTTTCAAGTACTTACTTCGTGCTAATTTTAAGGGCAATCATAAATAATATATAATATAAATTATAAATAATGCCTGGCGCCCGCGTAATACTTTTAACTCGTTAGGCACTGTGCTGAGCATGCTTGAAATTGGAGCTGTTAATTATCCTCTTCCATGTGCCCACGCTGTAGATAACGATGCCCAGTTGTGGGAAGAGGGTTACGTGGCTTGCAAGGGGCCAAGCTGCTATTTGGGCCGGGATGGTAATGCAGACTACCGAAGTCTTTGGAAGAAGAAAACGAGAGCAGTACGCATGTGAGGGTGTTTTGAAAGTGTGCAGGGGTGGCTTGAGTTGTCCCAATCATTGGGGGTGTGTCCAGTATTTAACGTGGGGGTGGCAGTAGGTGCAGATGTGGTCTGATGTACAAACTGTCATCTTGTAATGACCCCAATGGGTGTTCTTGTTCGTCATTATTGGTCTAGAACCCAAGTGTGCGTTCAAACCCCAATCGCTTTGCATGGCTGAGCGTGTGGAACACTCTGCCAGATGCAGCCCACATCGACAGAGGGCCTTGCTTTCCATCTGGTCCAGCCTCCTACCATTTCTAGATCACTTAACTGATAGCCAGGCTGAGTATTACTTGAGCGACCAACACTCAGGCCTGCGTGAGTCTGCCTTTGCTGCTGCTCTGATGTGTCCCTGGTGGTCCTGTAGGAAGATACTTGAATTCCTGTGACGTCACTACGACTTCCAGGCTAGCTGCACCTGGGCACGTACGCATTACCATAGATGTTAGAAATTACTTTTCCTCCATGTTATACTTGAGACTTATTATTTTGCTTTAAAAGGTAGGTAGGCAGGTTAAAAGCATATGATTGTCCCAGAAAGATACTAAAGTTCATCTTAGGAAGGGTTGATTCGCCTCTCAGGGCCCCGCTGTAGCAGATGTTGGAAGCAGTTGAAGCCACTCTGGTCAGAGTGGATTTGAGCCCCACGCCCAGCCCCACCATTAGCTGTTCTGCTAAGAGGAGCAAATTCTAGCTCAGGAACTTGGCTTGCAAAGGGCCAGGCCTTGGCTTAGCCTGCTGGCCTACTGGGTCAGCTCCTGGGGGCTTCATGGGGGTCAGTGAGAGCTCCCCTCTTCCTGGCTTGAGGCTCTCCCATCTCTCGCTTCAGCTACTCCTGCAAAGAGCCAGCTCCACCCAGAGGCCTGGTCAGAGCTGAGGGAGTGGAGAGCATTGCCTGACGATTTGAGATTCCCAGCAGGTAGTGCGCAGAGCCCAGAGCACTGGGAGTCTGAGGGGAGCATGTTTAAAGCAGCTGGCCTGCGCAGGCAGCTCCACGGGGCACCTGGACCCTGGCTTTATTGACTTAAGAGCAACAACTGGATATTAAGCAGCTCTGCTGGGGTGCTGCTTGGAAGGCGAGGACCAACCAGAAGGATCCCACCTGGGCTGAGGACCCTGGATACTGTGCCCAGCTTCACACCTGCCTCTGCACCCTCTGTCTGCCCAGGGGGGACGCTGTGGCCTGCTGGATTATGATGAGCTTCATCACCAGGGCGGCCTCGTCCTTGTCTTGTTTGGCTTTGATACCTCGCAATTTTGAGATGGAGGAGGAGCCCCCAGTGGGAGAGAGTGGAGAGAGCACACAGGTGAGCAGAGGAAGATGCCCTTGGGTTTTGGGGACCCTGAGATCACCGGGGGGAGCTACTCGGCTGGCTGCCAGCCGGGGCAAGCTTCGGCACCGCTCCAAGGAACAGAGGAGAAACCTGACCTTTCAGCCACTTTGTCCAGACCCTGAAGGGGCCAGCCAGCGGTGTGGGCTCCTTGACAGAGAAGGCGCCTGAGACAGACCAAAACCTCTGCCGAGAAGAAAGTCCAAAGAGGAGCATAGATGCATATGTGGTAGGCACAAAAAGTACATATATGTATTTGCCTAGAAAAAGATCTGCACGGACATGCCTGGCTGTCAACAGTGGTAATCTCCAGGAGATTTTATGTTCTTAGCTTTGCCAATCTGAATTTTATATAAAGTCCTTTCCCTCCCTCCCTTCCTTCCTTCCTTCCTTCCTTCCTTCCTTCCTTCCTTCCTTCCTTCCTTCTGTACTTGAGAATAAACCCAGGGGCATTTTACCCCTGAGCTACACCCCCAGACCTATGAAACAGGGTCTTGCTAAGTTACTGAGGGTCTTGCTAAATTTTCAAGGCTGCCCTTGAACCTGTGATCCTCCTGACTCAGCCTCGCAAGTACTGGGATTACAAGTGTATGCCACCATGCTTGGCTCCTGACTGCTGATTTTTCTAAATTTCTACAATGCATATGAAATTTTTTCTGCAATGACAATGATCTTGAATTAACACACACACACACACACACACACACACACACACACACAATTAGGTGACTCTGACTGTGTTTGAGAACCTGCATAGCTAGAGGAGTTGTGGAGACAGCGGGATCTCAGGGTGCTGCAGCTGCTTAGGGAGTAACAAGACTAATACCCTGGAGGAGGCGGCTGTGAGCACTTCCTGTTGAGAAGAGGTCTGTGGCTTTGGGGACCTGGACCACGTTGCTCAGTCGGTTCCCCAAGCCACTCAGTGCCTTGAGGTGAGCTGAAAGTCCCTGTGGCTGTTCTCTTGGAAAAAATGAACCATCTTTATTTCAGCAAGAGGACACCAGGGCCGACAAGCTTAAGCTGTACTGCTCAGGGCTCTCCTGGCCTCTGGCATGCACAGCACACACAGTTTTAGACACACGGGGCTCCGGCTCTTCTTATTCTCAGTGCTAAGTATTTACTGGCTCAATGGGTACTCAGCACAGCTACTCTGAGCATCTGTCTGTCCCGCTGCACCACAGCCCCCTCTGTGTGAAGCTGCAGGAAGGGACTCAAGCAGGGGTGAGTTCTTTGGGGTTGCTCAGCTTCAGACCCAGTGTCTGAAGACATTTAGACTGCTCCATGTTTCTCCTATAACCCACGCAGCCGCACATGGCTCCTTATCACCAAGCCAGAACTTAAAGAGAGTCTGAATTTTGCTGGGGAAATTACAAGCATAGCTAAGCCCTTAGAAAGACCCTCGGCTGCAGGCCTCAGATAGAGGCTCCTTCGAGCCCAAGTAAGAATCTCATCACGCAGAGAATATACACAGGTGGCAGAGCCTGGATCCTATTAGGCAAAACAGTGGAGGGAGACTCCAAGCTGGTGTGTCTGCACCCTCTCTAAATCAGACACACAAGGTGATGTTCTCAGCCGATGTAGGGACTAACTCAGCTTTCTCTGCTGGGTAAGCCAGGACAGCTTGCTTCTCAGACTCAGACTCAACTGGGGAGGTGCAGAGAATGCAGGTTCTCAGGCCCAGTCCCTGAAGACCTTGATATGCTGGGGTTTGAGTGGAGTCCTGGAATCTGTATTAGATACAATACACACACACACACACACACACAAGCATACATGCACACAAGCACCCATATACTCACACACTCACACACTCTCTCTCACTTTCCAGACAGACCAAAAAGCTAAGTAATGCCATGAGGAACTGACCAGATAAGAAATCCAGAAAGTAGGACTTTGTGCAGAATAAATGGCCCAGTCTATCAACAATTCAATACTATGGAAACAGAAGGAGAAAGTCGCCGTATGTGTACGTGTGGGGGGTATGCGCTAAATCATAAAAGACTTAGGGACAGAATCAGCAGACTCTGTGTGGGCTGGGACTGGACCTTAGCTTAGACAGAACAACTGATTGTAGAAGACATTTTTGGGTCAACTGAGGTTACTTTCTTTCTTTGCGGTACTGGAGACTGAACTCAGGGGCATTCTACCTCTGAGCTATACTCCCAACCCTATTTTTTATTCTTTATTTTGAAACTGGTTCTCACTAAGTTCTGGAGTGCCTCACTAGGTAGCTGAGGCTGGCCCCCAATCCTCCGGTCTCAGCCTCCCAAATGCTGGGATTACAAGCATGCACCACCATGCTTGGCTGAGGTTACTTTTTTTTTTTGCGGTACTGGGGATTGAACTCAGGGGCATTCTACCTCCGAGCTACACCCCTAGCCCTATTTTTATTCTTTATTTTGAAACCGAGTCTCACTAAGTTGCGGAGTACCTCACTAGGTAGCTGAGGCTGGCCGCGAACCTGTATCCTCTGGTCTCAGCCTCCCGAATGCTGGGATTGCAAGCGTGCGCCACCACGCCCAGCTTGAGGTTACTTTCTTATAGAAAGAAAAAAAAAATTTTTTTTCTTATATAAAGATGGAGATTTTTAACTAAGGAAAGCAGTTTTGCCAGTAGCATGTGTGGCACCATCTCCTTTTTTTCGGAAAATTCACACACATACATATTCACCTAGGAAGCTGCCTGGACTGTATTACGTTTTGCTAGTCTCTGAGTGGGATGACCCTGGTGGTTTTTTTTTTTTTTTTTTTTTTTTGCGGTACTGGGGATTGAACTCAGGGGCATTCTACCTCTGAGCTATACCCCCAGCCCTATTTTTTAGTCTTTATTTTGAAACTGAGTCTCACTAAGTTGCAGAGTGCCTCACTAGGTAGCTGAGGCTGGCTGCGAACCCGGATCCTCTGGTCTCAGCCTCCCGAATGCTGGGATTACAAGCGTGCGCCACCACGCCTGGCGACACTGGTGTTTTTAATGTTTTTAGTTTTGCATATGGGACTTTTCTAAATACACATATAGCGTTTTTGTAATCATACACATTTTTAATGAAAAAAGTCAAAAGCAGCCTGGGTAGTTCTGATGCCTGCTCAAATCTGCGGGCCAAGCCTTCCAGCAGAATTTCTTAACTTCCCTGAGCTGTAGAATCGTCCCAGGCAACCCATTTAGCATTTTAGCATCTCAGCTCTGACCTATTTGGGGCGGGGCCTGGCAGGGGGCTTGCAGAAGCACCCGGGTCACTCCCTCCATCAGCCCAGGTTGAAAAGCTCTCCCTTAGACCAGCGCTCTCCCACTTTGTGAGAACAAAGATTCTGCCTCAGCAGGCCTGGGGCTGGGCTCTGGATTTGGAATTTCTAATGAGTCCCCAGTTGATGCAGAAGTACCCACTTCCATGACCACCCAGGGACCAGACTCCAGCCTGGACAGGAAGGGACGTGTTCAGACAAATGTGGCTCTGTGTTGGAGACAATCTGGACAGGGGGCTCCAAGCAAAGGCCCCCAGCAGCCACACAGAGACTGAGTAGGCGACCTGTGCAGAGTGCGAGGCGACAGGGCTGGGTGGGCACTGGGGCTGCCCCCAACCAAGCAGGTGACGGCTGCTGAGCTCCTGCCAGTGGCGTCACAGGCAATCACCTGCTCAGTCACTTTGAATCAAGCTAAGGAAGCCAGAAATATCAATGAGCTCTCTCCTCTTTACAAAAACAAAAACAAAAACATTGCACGGCTCACACAAAATAAATCTGCCAGCCAAGGGCCAGCCTCGAGTCTTGGTCTGACTCAGAGTAGGTGTCACATCTAGAAGGTTCTTTCACCCCAGTCCTGATAACTAGTCAAGAATGAAGGTTTACCCAAAATCGTTTTGGCTGACACCGAAAACCAAAAACCAACACAACAGGAATTCCCGAATACTCAACTCGTTTGTGTTAAAAGGAACACAAGGAAAATTAACTCCAGTTAGCACTTTGGGGTGTGGTGTAGCCCCAGTCCCGAGGTAGAGAAAGGGGGTGTGTCAGAGGGCTGCGAGCGAGGTCCTCTAATGGTGGACATCCTAAAAGGGTCAGGAGTCAGGAACCTCTTTTTAGTGTCTCCATTGTCCACTAAGCCTTTCACAAGGTCGACATTGAGACTCACCCTGAGATAGAGTCCTAGAGATTGGCAAGAAAAACACATCTGAGCAGCACAAAAAGGCAATTTCGTCGCTCTTAACGAATCCCCATTTACATTTTTTTCACCTCCTCGATTTCTGAGCGCTAGTTAAGGGGGAGGCCTGTTCAGTTCATTTGCTTCAGACTTTTAACTGTCCAGGGTGACAATTCTCAGCAGTGTGATTTCCCTCTGGTGCCTGCCTCGATAAAATGCTCCCAAGAGCTAATATCCATTTTGAGCTCCGCTGAGGCCCCAGTACCTTCCGGAATCACAGCGACCTGGAAAATAGTAAACAACCCGGAGAAAGCAGGCACCTGCTGCAGGCAATTAGCTCTCAGCAGAGAGTGAGAACTCGCAGCCCACACTGGGAGCCTCCTTCCCAAAGAGGACTTTACCCTCAACCTGAGGAATGACAGGGTGAACAGGGGTGGATCACAGAATCAAGGGGGAGTAGTAGCCCGCCCTCCATTCTCCTCCTCTTCTCCCTCCTCCTCCTCCTCCTCCTCCTCCTCCTCCTCCTCCTCCTCCCATACAATGTACTTGGATAAGTTTTGAGGGCAGACACTGCAGATTGGCTGACCTGCCACCCATTTCTGATCCTACATCTTCCTATCCTGCCTCCCTGATAGAGAATACGATGACAGGTATTTAATTTTCCGCTCCTTCCTTGCAACTAGGGCTGGGTATGTAATTCAATTCTGGCCAAGGAAATGTAGGCAGAGTCTCTTATAGGAGTAGCCTAAAAAGGGTGTTGGAGGGGGATCTTTGGCTCTCAAGATGCAGAGACAAAGAGGAACAGACATCACTTCTTGGCATTACCTCTAACTTGAATGCAGATATGATTTCTAAAGCTGAGGCAGCTATCTTGCAATCTTGAAGAGAAAGTTGAGAAGGTTCCAATGAGGCCAACAACAACATTGTAAGTTTGGATCAACACCAGTAGCCATCAAATAACTCCAACATTATTCTCTATTATTATTATTATTATTATTATTATTATTATTATTATTATTATTATTGTTATTATTGGGGACTAGGGAATGAACCCAGGGGCATTTTACCCCTGAGCATACTCCTATCCCTGTTTTATTTTTTATTTTGAAACAATGTCTCACTAAACTGGTGAGGCTGGTCTCATACCTGCAATCTTTCTGTCCCAGCCTCCCAAGTACTAGGATTATAGGTGTGCACATGCCCGCCTACTCCCAAATTATTTAGGCCACTGTGGTCAGATTTTTTTTTATTACTTTAGCCAGACATAATCCTAAAATGTACAATTCCTTATAAAATTAGGTAAAAATGCAAAATCTCATCTGAAGGGAATAAGAGAGCCCCATGTCACTGGAGCCCACTCCGGCTCCCGTACCCCTCAGTGGTTGGCTTTGCTGGTGACACGCTCCAGGTAGGGTAGGTAGAACTGAGAACCCTCTTTCTGCTACTCAACACCTCTTTGTTGCATGAGTCTTAGTATCAAACCTAAGGAACTTGCACAGAAATATATTTGCTTCTATTTAGGGTGGCTGTTACTAGCATGTCCAACTTGAGCCACAGGAGGAAATCAAGGTGAGTGTCTAGGTGTCTCGAATAATACCCCAGCCTTTAATAGTCTAGTATCTTGAGAATCCTGGTCCTCTGTGGCCAGTGCCCTGAGCCTGGCTTTCCCTGGATGGTTCGCATGCTGTATTTGGGCATGAGGTATCAACACTGTTCTAATTAATCCTTGTTGTAGAGAAGGAGCCCATGGGATTCTGAAGCCAGAACCACTTCAGATAAAGCCATAGCTAATGTTTCCTGCAGCATGCCCACATTTCCAAACAGTGAATTCTTAAAATCCTACGAGGTCGGAACTATCATTTACACTAATTTCAGATGAGGTTACAGACTGAGAAAGCAGAAGCGATTATCCCAGCATCCACAGCTAGAAATGGGGATGCTGGGGCTAGAACCTGGGGCTGCCGGTAGTCAAAGTTCTTGTTTTGTATGATTATGATAAATGACATCTTGAGAACCATCCAATGTCCCCCCAAAGGGAAGGGTGCTCAGGTTACAGAGAAATCAGAAGAATGGCCTATTTGAAGCCACCCAAGATGGCGGGAGTAGCTGGGAATGGCAGAGAAGGTTTGTCCCCCAAATCCCCATGTGCTCCCCTGCGTTTCCCAGCCTCCCTTCCATCAGGCTGGGCACACAGGACTAGTCCCAGACACTGGACCAAGAACAGGTATGACACATTTCATTCTTGGGCTGAACAAAAGAAGAGCAGAATGTCACCTTGGTCCCTCTTCCCATGCCATAAGTGACCACAGAGACCACAGATGAAGGAAGGTAATCCTCTTTGTAGCAAGCATCTAATTATCAAGGGACTATTCCTGTTTCACAAAGACCTTGAGATTGAGGGACTTGCTTGTTACTGCAGCCTGGCTGAGCTTAACCTGAAATGGGACCAGGCCCCTTCCCTTGCAGCAATTTTGCAAAAACAGGGGATTGCAACGTGGAAGCTATCATAATGAGACTTGCACTTATCACCGGGGTTATTTTGCATCCAAATCATCGGATGTCTTATCTGCCTAATGGGGCGGACGATTTCTTAGCACGAACGTGAAGATGTGACTCGCGTTACGAAATTTAGCACTACTTAATGGAAACAATGATCCCGTCTAATTTCCACTAATATCCCCAGCTGCTGCTCTCGAGAATTTTGTACTCTGGTCCGATATATTTGTAGGGTGAACTGTTTGCACAATATATGCATAAGCATCTGCATGCTAACGGATGTAATTTCATGACCCATTACACTTTCCATACAAATGGAGAGACGGTGGGGCTGCCTGGACTGGGAGAGGGCTGCTGTTTGCCAGCTGCCTGGGCTTGACAGTGAACCAGAAGAGTGCAGTGGAGATAAAAATACACATGGGTGCACTGAAATACTTACTGAGCACATACTATGTATGTATCAGGCACTTTCCTACAGGTTGGACGTACCATGGTTAACAAGATAGAGACCCTGAAGCCGAGCGTGGTGGCGCACCCTTGTAATCCCAGTACTTGGGAAGCTGAGACAGGAGGATCGCAGGTTCGAGGACATCCTTAGCAAGTAGTGAGACTCTCATCAACCTAGAGAGACACTGTTTACAAAAAGGCTAGGGGTGTAGCTTGGAGGTAGAATGTCCCTGGGTTCAATCCCCAGTACCGCAAAGAAGAAGAAAAAAAGAGTTCCTGCCTTGTAAGATGGAAAGGATAGATGAGTTCATCTATCCTTTGAGCCCAGTGTGTTTCTGGAGGGAGAGAAAGGAAAGCTTTCCTTGTGAGGCGGCCCTGATGCTCACAAGGCTTCGCACCATCTGGCCTGCTCATCCGATCAGCCCTCTCCCTGCTCCTTACTCCTCGGTGTCTATTCTGCTCTGAGGTCACTGAGGTCTGAGTCTCATAAGTACCCCAGTTGTCTTCCCCTACATCCTCGTCTGAGCTGTTCCCCTGCTTATGATACAGTGTCCTGCTCCCTCTGGTGCTTACCTTGCTAAGTCCTCTGGGCAATTCAAGAGCATTTGGGAAGGGTGAGCTTCACATGTGACAGGAGCATGCATAGGAGGATGCAGCTCATTTCTGGGCTTTTGCTGCTCAGCAGGTGCAACCTGAACCTGGTCCCTCAGAAGCAGCAGGTGGGCCAGGCCTGCCTTCCTCCAGCCCGCCAAGGACCTGACAGCCAGCCAAAGACAGGAGCCATTCCAAACTAGAGGAGATGGAAGAGATGCTCCGAGGAAACATGCCATGTGGAACTCGGGTGCTCAGCCTCAGCCTCCTCAAGAGGTTACTGGGGTTGTCCTGGGGGCTGCCTTGTGTACTGTGGGGTCCTGGCAGTGTCTCCAGCCTCTAAGCTCTGGATGCCGATATCAACCCACAGTTATGACCACAGAAAGGTCTCCAGGTGTTACCGCATGTGCCCCGGGGCAGGGCAGGGGGAGGGAGAATGGGCAAAATCAGCCTGAGAAGCTGTGCTGGAGAGGTCCAGAGTGAAAAAGAGGAAGCACTGGCAGGCCCAGAGTGATTGGAAGAGAGTCCTGCGTCCACGCTCCTGTGCTGATGTGCAGGTCTGGGTGACAGTGATGCAGGAGAGGGTGCTTTGGAGGATATGCAGTAGGCTGCTGTGGGATGGGGGGCATCTCAGAGATGCAGAGAGGAGAGAGAGGGAAAGAGGAAGGAGAGAGAGGGGAGAGAGGGAGGAGAGGAGAAAGAGGGAGAAGAAAGGAGGGAGGGATGAGAGAGAGGAGAGAGAGAGAAGAAGGAGGAGGAGAAGGGAGAGAAAGAGAGAGAGAGGAGAGAAGGAGGCGGAGGGGGGAGAGGAGACAAGGAGAAGAGAGGAGAGAGTGGGAGAGAGGAAGGAGAGATAGATAGATAGATAGAGAGAGAGAGAGAGAGAGAGAGAGGAGATGGAGGAGAGAGGAGAGAGAAAGAGAGGAGATAGAGGAGTCCGAGAGAGAGAAGGAGATAGAGGACAGAGAGGGAGGGAGGAAGAGAGAAAAAGAGAAAGAAAGGAAGAGAAGGAGAGGAAAAGAGAGAGAAGGGAGA
>PVLC010032672.1:0-17774 GCA_004027655.1 Graphiurus murinus
TGCCAATACCATGCTGTTTTTATTACTGTGGCTTTGTAGTAGAGTTTAAAGTCAGGTATTGTGATGCCTCCTGCATGATTTTTATTGCTAAGAACTACTTTGGCTATTCTGGGCTTTTTGTTTTTCCAGATGAATTTAAGGACTGATTTTTCTATGTCTGTGAGGAGCGTCCTTGGCAATTTCATGGGTATTGCATTGATTTCACCTAACTCCAGTCAGAATGGCAATCATAAAAAACACAAACAACAACACCTGTTGGCGAGGGTGTGGAGAAGTGGGAACCCTAATACATTGTTGGTGGGAGTGCAAACTTGTGCAACCATTGTAGAAAACAGTACGGAGGATCCTCAGACGAATGGGAGTGAACCTACCATATGACCCAGCAATTCCACTACTGGGTATATACCCAAAAGGATGGAAACCAAAATATCAGACCGATGCATGTGTATCTATGTTTATAGCGGCTCAATTCACAATAGCCAAACTATGGAAGCAGCCAAGATGTCCATCCACAGATGAATGGATTACAAAACTATGGAATATATACAAAATGGAATTTTACTTAGCCATAAAGAAGAACAAAATCATGTTCTTTGCAGGGAAATGGATGCAACTGGAAAACATTATGTTAAGTGAGATTAGCCAGTCACAAAGAGTAGGGAAGCATATGTTCTTCCTAATATGCGGATGTTAGGGAGAAGATGGGACATAAGAGGGTCCCCAGATGAAAAAGTAGAGACCCTTGATAAACAAAGAAGTTGATTTAACTGAAGGGAATGGACGGGGGGTGTGGGAGGGGAGAGCATCCTAAGGCACATGATGTACTTACACAATTATATCAAGATCACTCACTGAACTGAACTTGAGAGGGAGGGAGGGAGTGGGGTGGGAATTGGGGAAAGGGCCAGATGAAAAATGTGTGCACATTTGTCTTTATCAATTTGTACCTAACAAAAATATATATATACAAAGCACGAGTTATTACAATAAAAAATAGAAATCAGGAAAATTAAACTTTTTTAAAAAGTTGCTTACCTACTACACGTAACTTCACAACTGTATGCTAATGAATAATTTAGGAATATGATATACCAACTGTTTATAATTATTCTGAATGCAGTCTACAGTAGGCTTTGTGTGTGTGTGTGTGTGTGTGTGTGTGTGTGTGTGTGTGGCACTGGGCATTGCACCCAGGGCCTCACACCTCACATTTGTTAGGCAAGTGCTCTATCACTAAGCTACATCTCCAGCTTAACGTAGGCTTTCTTAAATGTCTCATGATAAATGGAATGTTACTCCAACAATTATGAAGTCTCTATACAGTGTCAAATCACAGAATTCTTCCACCATATCTTTTATTCATAGATGAAAGAAGCCTAAACAGAAATTATGCTGGTCTGGAATCCAATCAGGAAGCTCAGAGTCAGTAAAAAAACAATCACCATATACTGTTTGGAAATGCCTGTTTCCTATTTCTGGATCTCTTTCTTGGTTGTAGTTCAGCTAGAGCAGAGCCATCTTCATCATCACTGGGGTTGAGGCATGGGTTCCTGAGTGTGTGTGTCCAGGTGTGTATTGTCTAGGCATGGGCTGGAGCATCAGGAAGGGGTTAATTTAACAGCTGGAGGAAAGGATAACAGAAACCTCAATTCTTTCTTCCATAGCACATCAAACATACTTAAATGAACAGATTTCACAGATAGATTGGTAAAGAGCCTGCCTCAAGGGCAGGAAAGGGTTGTCATTTGAGCATCCCTGCCTCCCAGAGGAATTTGTCCTTCCTGTCAGGTGGTAGCAGCTCCTGTGAGTGAATGCTAAGGCTCTTTCTGTCATCAGAGAATCCCCAGAGAGGGACACCCCTGCAGGGCAGCTACTGGAGCTTTCTAATGGACAAAGCCACCAAATTCAAGTATGGCAAACCCTAAAATATATGCTAATTCTACAATATGCTCAGAAAAGAATATAGTTTATGCTTGTTCAACATAAATCTGATTTAGCTTAGCTTTGTCCAAATTACATACAGAATAGAAAATAATATCAGTGATGCATGACTTCTTTTTTTGTTTACTTTTAATGAAAATATCTATATGGCATCTCAAGAGTAGAAGTCTGATAGCATTTTTTGTTGTTGTTGTTGATACTGGAGATTGAACCCAGGGCATTCTATAACTTAGCTCCACTCCTAGCCTTATCTATCTATCTATCTATCTATCTATCTATCTATCTATCTATCTATCTATCTATCTATTTTATTATTTATTTGTTTAGAAACACAGTCTAAGTTGCTGTCCTCGAACTTATGACCTTCCTGTCTCAGCCTCCTGAGTACTGGGATTACAGGTGTGGGCCACTGCATCTGTCTCTGATAATATTTTTAGGGACACATTTCACATTTGACATTCCAAATTTCCACACTCCAATAAATAATGCTGCGATTTGTCAAAAACATTCTATAGCTTGTCTAATGTGTGTTTCTTCAAGATAGTAAATGAATATCACCTTTGGATTGGAGAAGTGAAAATTGATGTTAATTAAGAGCTCCATCTTATTCCTGGGTTGTCAAGACATGCTTCTAGAAAGTTTGGTGTCTCTTTTGTTCTCCTTCAACTTGTCACTACATATTGTCCCCTCTCATAGTGGAAGTCCAGGAGCTGCCCTCACTGAAGGTGGTCTGTGGCAGAACTATGAGGAGAGCCTCTTCCAGACCTGCCAGTAGCATCAAGATCGAAGGTGCTAGAAGGTTAAACACCAATTTGAACTCATCATCCATCAAACGTCTGCATATGTTGTTAAACCTGAAATAGCTGCTGACCCCAAAATAATTCTTCCCTTTCACAGATTTGCCTATTTTGTAAAGTTCCCAAAAAGTCCATGTTTCAAACTTGTCCTTCAAGTTTGCAATTATAAATGAACAATCAAAATTCCTAAGACAAATGTGGAAAACCATCAGCTTGCTAGAAAAAGGTCAAGATGAACAGAATTAATGCAGACAACAAAAAAGAATTGAAGTAATCCTGTTCTAAGAGATGAGAGGACAGTGCATCAATATTTTCAAAAGGCTTTTGCTTGAAAATATCATGTTCTATCTACCCTTTAATGTCTTCCATATTTTTAAAGGAAGAAATAGAAAATAAAGAATGATTATTAGGTTTTTTAAAGACTGCATTTACCAACACTCTATAAAAACAGAATAGCCATGGCTGAAAACCATATCTGAAACCTAGATAATAAAAAAGGTCCCATAAAAAGAAATCATCAGTTTAAAGGTATCACAGAAAAAAGAATAGAAACCAAAGTGTAGAAATAATAAATTATCATTCTTTCTCACTAAACAGGCATGTAAATTTTGAAATATTGCACACCAAATTATAGGATAAAAATTAAAATAAGAATAAAATATCTTATTATAATAATTATATAAATGGCAATTACTCAATCAAACTGTCATTTCAGTTTGAGGCAAAAATAAAATCATTTTTGAACATACATATCTCAGAAAATTTATCACCTCAAGACTTCTGAAAAAATAACCCAAGTAAAACTAAATACAAATATAAGAAAAAGGAAATAGAACTACCTAAATATAAGTTTAAGTCTTATTTTATAATCATGTAGCAGATGTAGATAGTCCCACACATATGTGTTCCAAAAGACAGTATTAACCATGAAACAGACAATATTACCAAAATCCAGGAAAAAATACTATGAGACACAGTTGGTAAAAAAAAGTACATATCTAAACCAGGGTATGTATGATCATTGTCAGTGTTGACATTGCTTATAGAAGTTGTGAAATGCTACAACTTGTTCTTATCTGCACAGTATCAGTTTCAGTACAGAGGAACTGAATTCAATAAGGTCTATTTATACTAAAAAAGAAAAGAAAATGCACATCAGCTTGGTTAAATGAAAACAAAAAGTAAATAAAAGGAAACTCTGGGAAAAGAATAAAGAGTTCTGCTTCACAGATGAAACAAGCTAATTGTGCTATGACATGAAGCAATTAACAGGGTATAACACAGTTTCCAAAAGAAACAATGACATCCATATACTAGTGATAAATCTGCAGAGGGATGAAAAGGCTTGCTGAGAATATAAATGCAAATGTTATTTGTGATTTTTATTTAATTTATAAAAGGCACCAAATAGAATAATTATTCCAAGGTACATTATTTTGTCATATCTTGAAACCTTTCCTCCAAATCAATTTTTCCCTATTATTTCTCAATCTAGGTTTATATTTAAAATTTTATTCTTATTTTTAAAATGAACTAATAAGGTAAGGGCTTTATCTGCATTGACAATTATTTTATCTCTACTTTCTGAAATCATATGCACCATATAGTCAAGGCTGAAGGGATATTTCTTCATTAATGTTAAAAAAATTGGAAAGATTTAGTTTATGTTGGACATCTGGGGTGCATTCTGATTTTCAAAAGAAAACCAACTATTATTAATAAAAATAAACTTATTAACATTAAAACACAATTAAAATGGCAAATAAAATCTATACCCAATATCTCTCAAATTTTATTTGAACTTTAAAATTTAACCAAATGGTTTTGTTTTCGGAAAAACATACAATATCTGTAGTTTAGCAATTCGTACATTTTGATTTCTTTTTGTTCTTTTAAATTTATGTAAGTAAAATGTAATATTTCAGAATATAAATATAGTGATTTCTGATAGCTGGGTTGAAGAAAAATATATTTTCTTCATATGATGTAGAAATGTGCTTTACTTTCAAATCTTCTTAGCAATAAATATCAATTTTTACAAATAAAAGATAAACTACAAATTTTTAAAAATGAGAATATTCTAATATTATGTTATGGGAATACATTTGTACTGTTAATTATAGAAATACTTTTGTGTTGCTGATATTAAATAACAATGGCTGCAGTACAGTATGGGCCTTCATTATGAAAGTGCCTCTCTATATGTCTGTGTGGATATTTGTGTGTATTTTTCTGAAGAGATGCATACCAAGTTACTTTTGAGTTCCCTGAAAAGTAGAGATTGCAATTGAAGAAATGAAAGAGAAATGTGAACTTATACTACATTATTTTCTCATTGTTTAATAGTTGCAACCTCATTTTTCACATATAAAACTTTTTAAAAATTATGTTTTGGGACCTTTCTTCACAAATTCTCCCTTTGTCTTCATCATGAATTTCCCTCTCTGTGGAATCATCTCTCTGGTTATTATTTTTCCAATATTAGAACAAAACAATCCCTTTTTTCTGTGGCGTATTTTTTAATTAATCAATTTCTTTTTTTCAGCACGGATTTTTTATACATTTCTTGAGTATAACAGGGTTACATAGACATTTATGACATATCAATCATTGTTAGATCACAAATAGCACCACTTCTTCGTTTTACATATATAGCCCACATTCTTAACATAGCCTGGTAAAGCCAACTTTCTAGAGTCATAAAACCATACTCCTTTAGGGTCATATATTTACTTTCTAAGAAGTAGGAGAGTCTTTCATCTACGCATCCTAGGGGCAATCTCCAGACTTCGAGACAAAACACTCCCTTGACTGCACTTCCCCTCCCTGCTACTGCCCCACTTCTCTATTCCCTTCACATCAAAACTTGTCCCAAGGTCTTTTCTCATTTTTCCCTAATTCTCTCCTGAAGCCCCTGAAATCATGGTTTGTGATCTTTCTCTTACCACAATTCAACTGTGCTTGTCAAAGTGACAATGATCTCTACATTGTTGCATCTGAAGGACAATTCTCCAAAAACAGCCTGGTTAGTTGTTCCTATACCTCTTTCAAACACTTTCTCCTTTTGGTGCCCAAGATCCTGAACTCTCCTGGCTTTCTGTCTACACCTCTGGCCTCTTCTTCTTTGTCTCCTCCATTACTTGTTTCTCATGTCCCCAAATTCTTAGCTTTGGCTAAGTGCTCAGACTCCTCCCTACATGCAATCTTTCACTGCTCTCAGCCAGTCTCATGGTTTAAATATTAATTATAAACAGATGTCTCCCCAAATTCTATCCTAGTCATCCCAGGATAACCATTTTCTCATAACATTGACACAATCCATCAACCCTACGCAAAATGCATGATATATGCATAACCATGGTTACAGCACAATTCACAATAGCCAAATTATGGAACCAACCTATAGAACCAACAGACGAATGAATAAAGAAAATGTGGCATACACACAATGGAGTTTTACTCAGTCATAAGGAAGAACAAAATTATGTCATTTGTTGGGAAATGGATAGAACTAGAGAATATTCTGCTAAGTGAGATCAGCCAGTCTCAGAAAGTCAAGGGTTATATGTTTTCTCTCATATGTAGAATCTAAAACGAAAATGGGAAACAGAGAGACTTTAGTTAAATGAGCAGGGACCAGTAGAATAGTGAGAGGGTACTGAGGAAGGACAGTGGAAAGAGGAACTATAAGGCTTGAGGAAGAGAACAATTCAGATACTGTTTTTCCATGTGCACATGAAGGCGTGACTACCAATCTCACTAACATGGATGGGGAGGGAAACATACAAAGTTCTGTGTGCATGTATTAATGTATCACTTTGAATCTCACTTTCATGTATAATTACAATGCACCAATAAAACTTATATGAACTTTTCTTACTTCTGTTGGTGGCACTGGGGTGAAAGTGACCATCATCTTTCCCATGGATCATTCTAGTAGCTTCCTAATTGATGCTCTTGTGAGAGTCCTTTTACTCATGGCCGGTTATTTACACAACAGTCATGTGAATCAGACCACAGCATTCTTCTGAGCACAGCTTACAATAGCTATCCAATCCACTCATAGTATAAATCAAAAGTCATTGCAGGAGCCGGGCGTGGTGGCGCATGCTTGTAATCCCAGCATTCGGGAGGCTGAGACCGGAGGATCCGGGTTCGAGGCCAGCGTCAGCTACCTAGTGAGGTACTCGCAACTTAGTGAGACTCGGTTTCAAAATAAAGAATAAAAAATAGGGCTGAGGGTATAGCTCAGAGGTAGAACGCCCCTGAGTTCAATCTCCAGTACCGCAAAAAAAAAAAAAAAAAGTCATTGCAGGGCTCTATACCATTTGTTTTCTTTTGCCCACCTTTCTGGCCTCCTCTTGCTCTTTTCCTCCTCCTGGCTTTTCTGCTCAAGCTTCCCTGTTTTTAGGTGTTCACTGAATACAACAGGCTCTTCGATACTGGGGACTTTTACATTTCCCAGAGAAGCCCCCTTCGCCATCTCCTCCCCTTCACATCTTTGTGCAATGTCACTTTCTTGGCATGAGCTTCTGTGATCAACACAATCACTGCTCCTTTCACCTCACTCCTGCCTTACCGCCTCTTCCTATTTTATTTTTTGCAGTACTGGGGATTAAATCCAGGGGCATTCTACATCTGAGCTATATCCCCAGTCCTATTTTTTATTCTTTGTTTTGAAACAGCATCTCATTAAGCTGCAGAGAGCCTCACTAACTAGATGAGGCTGGCCACGAACCCAGATCCTCTGGTCTCAGCCTCCCAAGTACTGGAATTACAAGTGTGTGCCATCACGCCTGGCTCTCTTCCTATTTTAAAATCATATTTCTCTGTGGCACTTTTCACCAGTGACATCATATACCATTAAATTAATTGATAATTGAATTCATTTCATCAAGATATTAATTACAGGAAGTGATTTTAATTTTTTATTATATTCCAGCACCTAGAACTGGCACCTGCAATACAGTAGGTGCTCATTAAATATTTGTTAAATTAATCAGTAAAGAAATGGTCAAGCAATTATCCTGTAAAGATGCAGATGCAAGTGGCAAAAGCTGAACAGGTCAAGAGCCCATTGCCTGGGAGCCAGGAAGGGACAAATGACAGCAGCTGTTCAAAAGGAAGCTGAGGGCAGTGGGTTAATGCCCATCATAAACATTAATGGGCCAGCTAAGGCAGTACTGGGTGGCATGATTTTGTTTTAAGGAGGCAGAGGGAAGGAGGTCCTTATATTGCTGTATGATTGCAAGAAAGGTTACATATTCCAGTTGTAAAAAGACTTCCATTCCTTCATCCATGATGAAAACTATAAGGAAGAGCTTCCCCTGCAACTTCTGACCCAGGTGGTTTCTAGAGTTTCTATCTTTCCCCCACAGGTCTCCTGCATCCCTGTCCTCCCGAGTCTCTCCAGTCCTCTGCTCTCATTTGCCTAAGAGCTCTTTCAAGTTTTCTCTCATACCCCCTTGCTCAGCCACTCTCTTACTTTCCCCACATTTCAATATCAAATCAACTGCTCATCTATTTATGATCACAAGCAGAATATTTTTCTTTGGCTGATTTCATTTTTTCCCTTTTCCAGAATGTTCTTCTACTGTAGCACTGCTGTTCATGCATTCTTACAAATCACCCACCTCTAGATTTTTAGGTAGTACAGAGGACATGCTGCCAAACTTATTCCCTTTGTTCCACATATATTTAGTAAATTTTGACAATTTCATTTTCCACATGGATTCATCGCAATGCCCAGTAAAGTTGCATAGAAAACACAGATACACACAAATGTATACTATAATAGCCAGTTAAATTCTACAAGTCAAATTGTAAATGAAACACAGATGACATACCATAAAATTAGCATTTGAAGGAGGGAAGAAAGGAAGGAAGGGAGAAATGGGGGGGGGCTTCTAAGTTTTCATAATCTTCTGTAAATTACAAAATCTTGCCAGGGTTCAGTTCTTCATTATAGTTGATTAAATGATATTGCTATAATAAGTATGGATATTTTGTTGGAATAAATTAACTTTTTTTTTCTTTCTTTTGGTTTAGAAACTTGCAGAGGGCAGGGGTAAGCGGGAATAAGAAGCAATTAAAGCAGCATTAAGTTTTTAAATGCTAAGCATGATGAAATTCCTATTTGATTTCCCTTAGCACATGAAATATAGAGGAACAATTCCATCTTTGAAATACATTTTTGTGAAATTGTAATCAACCTTTATCTGCTCCTATTCATTCCATAAAGTAGATAAAATGTTTTCATCAGTAACAGAGCAGCCAGACACAGCAATGCTCCTGTAAGGAATACTGTTCAATATTTTATTGCCCAATTGAGAGAACTGATGTAAAAGATTGCATATAATATCATGTCTTATGGTTTGAAAGCAGTTTCTCGAAAATATAACAAATCTATACAGAAAGAAAGTTTAAAACTCGAATCTATCATTCACTTGTACAAAATGAATTTCCTATGCTGAACAGGGAAAAACTATGATACAATAGCAACTATTCCAAGTCAAAACTATGTATAATGTTTAACCACCAGTTGAGCCTACAAGTTTAGGTATTTTTTAAAGCATGATAACAACAGCACATTGTTGTTTTTCAATGAAGTGGAAGTTTCTTAAAATCATTCTATATCTTAATAAAGCAACTGGAAGTTGCCCTTAAATTTTGCTATTTTATAATCTTGCCCTCAGAGGTTTCTTGCTCTTAAACACCTGAGCACAACCTTCTAATCACATAAAATGAAATCAATAGCTCTTATAGTTCATCATATATTTATTCATGTTTAAATAAAGACTACACCACATTCCTTTAGTAAAGCTGCTCGAGAATAACATCTGTGCTATATAAGGAGCCAGGCACTTTGGGTTCAGGCCAAGAGGAGAAATGATGTACAACCCCAAGATGGAGGTCATGTAGCAAGTTGTATTTGATCTTCTAAATCTTTTTTTAGATATCTGAGTGGTTTTTAGCCGAAATTTATGGCTTTCATTTGTTTTTACTAAAATCATACTGAGCTGAACTTGGGTATATTTACCTATAAATGTCCGCAAGGTTGGGGAAAAGATGGTAGGGCTGGGAGGGAGAGTGTCCATCCCACTAGTTATGCTTGGAGGCCCTTCCAAACTGCATATCTATAAGTATTTGGAAATGACAAGAAAATAAATCAGAATACTGAAATTCAAGTATTAAAATTATTAAAAATTTTGTTTAAATAAGCTCACTAAAGCCAGGCATGATGGTGCATGCCTGTAATCCCAGTGCTTGGGTGGCTGAGATAGGAGGATCACAGGTTCACAGCCAGCCTCAGCAACTTAGGGAGGCCCTCAGCAACTTAGTGAGACCCTGTTTCAAAATAAAAATAAAATACCAAAATAGGGATAGGGGTATAATTCAGAGGTAGAACACCCTGGATTCAATCCCCAGTACTACAATAAAAAAAAAAAAAAAAGTAAGTTAAGTTACTGGAGACAAAAATAGGAAAGGCAAAACAATAAATGTGAATCAAATACTTGACTCTTTCAGATTCTTTTATGTCAATTATAGGGAATTCAGTTTGAAGATACACTTTTGGTTGAGGAGAGGCCTAGTGTACTAGAATGGACCTATCAATAGCAAGGAGCCACAGCATGGCACTTGCACCTAGAGGCATCTACCCAAACCAGATGGAGGCCTAGGTGGAAAGAGTTTTCCTCTGCAGTCAAACTTTCACATCTTTGTGCAGCTATTTCCAATGACAATGGTATGGAAGTGGGGAACTTCTTCAAAATATCAGTGATTTATCTGACTCGACATGTAACAGAGAATTTGTTTATAAGTTCTATGCTTCTTTGGGTAGTGAACTGAGTCACTGTAATTAAGAAAATGATACTTTTTTTTTTTTTTGGTACTACAGATTGAAAGTAGGGGCATTTAACCTCTAAGCTACAACTATAGCCCTTTTTGGGTTTTTTTTGTTTTGAGACGGGGTTTCACTAAGTTGCTAAAAGTCCAACTAAGTTACTGAGGCTGTTCTCAAATCTGCAATCTTCCTGCCTCAGCCTCCCAAATACTGGGATTACAGGCACTTGCTACCACACTCAGCTGACCAGATGATTTTTAATAAATGAATAAAAGCAAGAAAAATAATATGTAATTAAGAAAAAAAAAACCTAGCAAAAAATTGCAGTTGAACACAATACAAATGGCTTAAATTTATAAATGACATAGACCATGGTTTTTTCATAGTCTACAAGCTTATGGGTCAACATATAACACATAAAAGAAATCTGTCATATGAGGTTATGAGGAAATAAGTTATTTTCAAGCTAAATAAATTTCCCCAGAGAATCTTGATCTACTTATAATAAATGGAAAGTGAAAAATTGACTTCTGACATTCTGGGTTAACCTAATGTCTCATTACTCAGTGATAAACATAAAACATATGCCATAAGCAAAAATTTGAAGAAACTCAACCCTTCAGTGAGTAGAAGAGTTGGGTCATACAGGATATAGGAGGTGTGTGTGTGTGTGTGTGTGTGTGTGTGTGTGTGGTGTTAGAGATTGAATCCAGAGGTATTCTACCTCTCAGCTGCACTCCTAGCCCTTTTTTTCTGTTGTTGTTTTGAAACAGGGTCTCACTAGGTTGCTGAGAGTCTTGCTAAGTTGCTAAGGTTGGTCTTGAAACCTATGAAGCTCCTGTCTCAGCCCTCAAGCACTGGGATCATTGGCCTGCACCATCACACCCAGCCAAGATATGGATTTGCAAAACCTAATATATCTAGGCCAACAGAAAATAAAATATTTGGGGACCTCATAAATTAATCAGAAGAAACTAGTCATGAGCCTCAGCATTTAAGGAAATGTAAGCAAACTAAAGACTTTCTCATTTTAGTAGAACAAGTTGTTTTAAGACTAGTGTACTGTTTGATGGCTAGGGGTAGGTCATGTGATAGGGGGAGGGGGGACACCTTAATGAGCATGGTGTACTTTCATGAACACATCAAAGTGAATCACTAAACTGAACTTTAGAAGGAGGGAGGAGGAGGGAGTGGGGTGGGAATTGGGGAAGGGTTAAATGAGAAATGTGTGCATATATGCCTTTACCTTTACCAGCTTGTACCTAACAAAGATGTATGATTACAATGCATCAATTAAAATAAATAAATAAATTTTAAAAATGCCATGAGAATCATATAAAGAGAACAGAAGAAAAGAAAAAAATAGATGAATTTTTGTTCTAAATATATTATAGAGGAAGAGACTATTAATGTTACTCTAACACAGTATAATAAATAAAGTATAATCAAATGATAAGTATTTATTCAATTGTCAAGTAAAATTGCTTATTTAGATTATGTCCTTAGCATTTATTGGGATTTGCTAGTTGTGCTACCATTCTAGTTGGAACAGACCCTGTTGTTCTATTCTGATTCCAAAAAGAATATGTGAAGAAAATGGAGTCAATTACAAGTTCACCTAAGAAACTATATTTAAGATGTGTCAACAAATATTATCAGTGATGTTGAAGGAAGGGGAGGATGGAAATGAAATGTAAAAGCAGTATTTTTAGAATGATTCATGTGTTAATTGTATATTTGAAACTTTTCACAAGTGAAAAAAAAAGTCAACATTAGCTAAAATTCTGTGATCATAAGAAAGGACAGACACCAACATGTTGACTTTCTTGATATTTATTGAGTACCTAGAATGAGTCAGACACTATGGGTAGAGTATGCAAAAATGAATGAAATATACTTTCTAACTACAGAGATTTTAAAGACCTAGGAGAGATAGATAAATTAAGCAATAATTACGGCTTGGCAATGTAAGAGTCTAAAAAGAGGACACCATGGGAAAACATAAAAGATAAAAGCAGAGAATCCTGAGAGCTAAACAGAGGATAAAAAAACAGATCATATGAGGAAAATAAAATTTGAAGTTGAATTAGGTATTAGAAGGGCAGGACCAAGTGAGGTAAGAAATGAAAATAGGAGCCAGGTCATGAACAGACCCATATTTAATGTTTTAGAAGTATACAGTGATATGTTAAAAATTAAACAGGTAATAAGATATTATTTTTAGAACAGGCATTTAGAAATATCAGGCATAGATTTGGAGAGTCATGTAATGGTCCAGGTAAATGCTGAGGCTTGCATTAAGTTGGCAACAGTAAGCAAACAGAAAAGAGAAGAGATTTGGGATAGAATCTGAAGCATCTTGCACTTAATAAGATATATTTGAGGAATGGGAAGAGTTCAGGATAATTCCCCAGTGATGCCATTCCTTTGAATATGGAATATGTGAATAGTAAGCTGAGACTATTGATATACATCAGTCAAGGGCTTAAAATTATAATCAATTACTGCTTTACTTAGCAAAATTAAAGAAAGAAAAGTAAGGATATAGACAGAGAAGATAAAGGTAAGGAGAAGAGAATGATGGTGAGGAGGAGTAGGAAAAGGTATGAGGTATTTCAGTGAATAAGAACAAAGCTGACTACACAGCAGGAACTCCAACTAAGGTAGTCCCTGAATTTGAATAGCAAAGAGATTTGACTAAAAGCAGGACTTAGGCTCACTGAACTTGATATTCACAATCTAGGAAACTAGAGTCTTTACCACTGACTGGGAAATTATGTAGCTTCTCCCTTGGTAAGGAGAAGGCATGCAGTTTGATTCACAGTTCCATCAAGAAAGATGAAAACTCACTGCTCAGACTGGGTACTGGCAGGAATAGGGAACATTAATGTATGAGTTTAATCTGTTAAATAGAAAAACTGATAAACTATGTTATACATAGAAAGGCTAAGGCAGAGTAAGGTCATGAGGAAGAAGTAGTCTAGAGTAATTAGAGACAACTGCGATGACAAAATTTGCTCTTGGGATGTAACATCAAAAAGGACAAGGGTCTTGAAGATCAACAAATATAGATGGTTAGCATCAGGGGATAAAAATACTAAAATGAAAAAATATCAATAGGTAACAACAAATGTGGAGATAAAATTATTTTTTCTGATAACATAAGGAAGAAAAACTACTTATTAAATACCAACTGTGCCAACTGTAGATTAGATTGTTACAATAATACCAATCCAAATAAAACTTAACAGGTTCTAAAACATCAATACAAAATAAATAGCTTTCTATGTGGAGTGTAATTACAACATTCAGGTCACTCCAAAACCTCAACTTCCTAGGGAGGCTGCTGATAAGATGGTAAAGTACTCAAAATTTACGTCTGCACAAGTGTCTCATAATTTAATTAAGAATTTGCAGCTTTGCAACTGCCATCCTCCAGCCAAATGTAAATCCTGAAGTACCTTGGATCCACACATTGAAACAAATGATTCTTTAGAAAAGTGTTATAATATTAAAATGCATTTGTAATTGATTTAGAGCTATATGCATGGTTAACCAGTTATTAACAATGTGTATATGCTGTAAAATTATTGTTTGTATGAGAAAGAAATTGAATATTCCTGAAAAAGAAGAACTTTTCAAATTAGATCTGTTGGAAAATGAGGCGAATGTTTAATTTCTGGTTCTGAAACAGGAATTCTGAACCTTGGCACTACTGACATCTAGAGCCATGCCAGCATCACCCCTTGCTCTCCAGTTGTGAATATACAACATGTCTCCAGATAACACCAAATGTCACTTGATGTTGGTGGGGAACTCATCCTTGATTGAAAATCACTGCTCAAGAGAAAGAAATGCAGCTTTGGAGACTCATGCTCTTATAAGTAATGGATGAAGTCCTCCGAATATTATATACATTCATATGGCATTTAACAAATTATGTAAGTTCAATGAATGATCCTGCTGTCACAGAATCAGGTTTATGATTCTATCATCATCTCACTTTTCTTTAATTACATATACACTTTTGAAGTGACTTGTAAAATACACACACTGTGTAGCTGAGCTGATACAGCCTCTGCTCTCTAGGAGATTAACTTGCTTAAGCACTGTTCCTTTCCACATTACTTGATTTGAGTACTAAAATTCTGTTTTATAGTAGTCATTTTAATATGTTATACTTTATTTTTTTACTTTAAATAAAATAATACATGCATTTCACATATTTTTGTTCATATTTTTCCAATGTTCTGAATTTATACTCACAAGCAGATTAACACACATTGAACAAACATTTATTTATTTATTTATTTATTTATTTATTTATTTATTTATCAATATTGGAGTTTGAATCCAGAGGCGTTCTACCCCTAACTCTATTTTATTTTATTTTATTTTTGTTTTTGAAACAGGGTCTCACCAGATTGCTGAGAGTCTCACTAAGTTGCTGAGGTTGGCCTTGAACCTATGACCCTCCTGCCTCAGCCTCCCAAGTACTGGTATTACAGGCATGCGCCTCCATGCTTGACTTGAGCAAACATGTACTGAGCCACAGTTATATATGAAATATAGTGATATTTGTGAGCCTTGTGGATGAATAAGACACATTCTTTATATTTCAGAAGCTAAAAACCTTAATAAGGGAACATTTAAGATGTCATATAATTATAAAAGATAAAGTAATGAGTGTCAATGAAAAGTGCTTAACTGCAAGCATAAGAGCAGAATTAGTTGGAGATGGAGGTGATATCTGAGATGGGGCTAGGAGGCAGTGGAGGGCTCCAGCAAGTGGAAGAAGGTGAGAAAACTTCCTGGTTGAAGAAGCCCAGAGATGATGAATGTCTCATGGACTATGGGTAGTGCCTGGCCTATGGCTAGAAAATGAGGTTTTCTGGGAGATAGTAGTAGGAGAAGTTGATCAGCATTTGGCTTAGGGAGACAGTTTGGCCACCTGGTAATAGCATCACATGGAAAGAACAGCCACTGAAAAATTCTTGAGGAGGCAAGGAAGAAGACAGTCAGGTGAGTCACTCTATACAGATGACACTGACTTCAAACTTCAGTGGATTTGTAAAGAAAAAAAACCTCTCTCTCTCTCTCTCTCTCTCTCTCTCTCTCTCCATATATATATATATATATATATATATATATATATATATATATATATGCGCCTAGAAATAGGGAGAACTACCCAAGTAGTTGTTAGTAGTGGCCTAAAAGAGGGAAGAGACTATAGACTCTGTATTAGTTAGTATTTCACAGCTATAATCTGAAGAACTAACCATACAACATAGAGTAAGGAAGATTTATTTGCTTACAGTTCAGTCCATGTGAGGTCGGGGACCATGGGTCTCAGGGGCATGGTGACAGGAAGCAGGGAAAGAGAGAGAGATCAAGAATTCATTCTCATCATGGAGGCTGGAAGCAAGATCAAGAGTGAGGGGAGGAATAACTATATGTATCCCCAAGACTGCAGCCCCAGGGACTTGCCTTCTCCAGCCACACGCTCCTGGCCTTGGCCACCACCCAGATAATCCATTACAATGGATTTATCCACTGCTAAGATTACAACCAAGCCCCACATTCAACATCGCCACCCTGTTTCCCTGAGGGCTGGGGCATACCCCAAATTCAAACCATTAGAGAGGCCTTGTGAAGCTGGACTGATAGGATTCCAAGGCTGGTTCTCTCTGGTCATGGACGGGTTAGGTGGAGATGCAACTTCTTGAGATTGAAAACTAAGAAGAAAAATCAAGCTTCTGGAGGAAGAAAATAAATCCATGTTAATCATAATGCCTTTAATATATTCCTATACTGTCTGTAGGTTGACTGATGCTTCAGTGAAATTTTAAGACTTGGAATTGAGAGAGGACTTTTCATTAAAATAAAAACCAAGATTATCTCTGCAGCATAAATTTTGGAATAGTCATGATGAGGAGACATTATAGCTGGAAAAGAGAAATGCAGAAAGAAGAATAAAAAATTCTGTTGGTATGTAAGGCTTGAGTGGAGGGGGATAAGCCAGGCTGAGAGACTTGGGACCTGAGTAGTCAGAGGTAGGAGAAAACCACATCACATGAGAAATGGTGAGGAATCAAAGAGAGTAGACCCCCGTGGGCTGAAGGCATGTCTAGATGTAATTAGAAGACTGCAGGTAACTACTGGGAACTGGATGTCTATGGACTTTGAGCCATTTTGAAAAAATTCTTTTATCTTTCTTCTTGTATCTCTGTACCTGTCTTCTATTTTTCCCTGAAGTTCAGAAGAAAGGAAAAAGAACTTTCCTCTTTCTTATTCCTGAATTTACCTCTAGACTCAGTCACATTCTGTTTCTCCATCTCCAGCATCAACTCACACAAGTATTTATTCCCTTCTAACAGCATCACTGTATTTCCCCAACCACTTACTTCTATTTTGTCTTCAAATTTGTACTGAGTGTTCTTATTTGCACTTTTTGAACCCTGAGGTGTGATGCTTCTTTCCTGATTTTGTTTGACAAATATTCTGTAATATCATCTACGTAAAATCTGTTTCTTCTCAGCTCTTGATCCCAAAACTAATTTTTTTAAACCTACAATTACTCTGCTGAGAATAAGCTCTGAATACTCACCTATATCCACTCAGTTGCCAATCTTTTCTTCTATCTTTACACAATTGATTTTTAAAAATACATTTGACAATGTTATGTTCATTTTTCATACAATCTTCACCTCTATGATACTTATGATATTGTATCTTATGCTATTTCACAGTAACATAAGAATGCTAGTTGGTATTTCATGAAAATAGGCTATGTGGCAAACACAGTAATAAAAACAGCATGGTATTGGCACAAAAATAGACACATAGACCAATGGAGCAGAATAGAAGACTCAGAAACAGTCCCACACACTTACAGTCAATTGATTTTTGACAAAGGAGCCAAAAACATAAAGTGGAAAATAGATAGTCTCTTCAACAAATGGTGTTGGCAAAACTGGTTAGCCATATGCAGGAAAATGGAAATAAACCCCACTTTCTCATCCTGCACAAGAGTCAACTCAAGGTGGATCAAAGACCTGGAAGTCAGGCCAGAGACCTTGCAGCTACTTGAAGAGGGCAAAGACCCAACACTTCAACACATAGGCACAGGTAAAAACTTTATCAACAAGACTCAAAAAGCACAAGCAACTAAAAAGAAGATCAATACACTG
>PVLC010032673.1:0-18023 GCA_004027655.1 Graphiurus murinus
TACTGGGGATTGAACTCAGGGGCATTCTACCTCCGAGCTACGCCCCCAGCCCTATTTTTTATTCTTTATTTTGAAACCGAGTCTCACTAAGTTGCGGAGTGCCTCACTAGGTAGCTGAGGCTGGCCGCGAACCCGGATCCTCCGGTCTCAGCCTCCCGAATGCTGGGATTACAAGCGTGCGCCACCACGCCCGGCTGCATTTTAATTTTTTATATTTTGGTTCTAGGCACTGAACCCAGAGGCACTCTACCTCTGAGCTACATCCCCAGCCTTATTATTATTATTATTATTATTATTATTATTATTATTATTATTATTTTGTGCAGTACTGGGGATTGAACTCAGGGGCATTCTACCTCCGAGCTACACCCCTAGCCCTATTTTTTTTTTTTTTTTTAATTCTTTATTTTGAAACAGGGTCTCACTGAGTTTCAGAGGGCTTCACTAGGTAGCTGAGGCTGGCCGCGAAACCGGATCCTCCGGTCTCAGCCTCCCAAGTACTGGGATGACAAGCGTGCGCCACCACGCCTGACTCCTCCAGCCCTGCTTTTTATTCTTTATTTTGAAACAGGGTCTCATTAAGTTGCAGAGGGCCTCACAAGTTGCTGAGGCTGGCTGTGAACCTGTGATTCTCCTGTCTCAGCCTCCCAAGTACTGGGATCACAGGTGCATGCCACCACACCAGACTCAGAATCATATTTTTAAATGGGTAGCCCCCCTGAGCAGGAGAACTGCAGGGGAGTCGTGGAGGAAATAAGGGGGTTAGGGCTTCAGCCTGAGGCAGCCAGTGTGGCTGTAAGGGGCGGGGCAGCCGAGGGGACGAGGCCCCTGGAACATGTTTGCGTGTTTGCATTCCTAATGGGCCATCTCCCCAGGACCCGCAATCGCCAGGCTCTGAGCACCTGCCCCCCCCACACACACAGGTGGGGTCTGGCTCACCTGAAACACAATCCTAGATTTCTCAAGCAGGTACTGGGAGGTTATGGCACCGGAGATCACGCCCCTGGAGTGGGGAGCACAATTAGTTCACGGGAGGGGGGAGGGGAGTGGTGGCTGGGGGGGACTCTGGGGACTTTGGGAGCCCCTCCCACCACTACCCTCCTCACCCTTCCAGAAAGATCTCCACGAACTTCCCGAAGCGACTGGAGTTGTCGTTCCTGACGGTTTTGGCGTTGCCGAAGGACTCCAAGAGGGGTGTGGCCTCCAGGATCTGATCCCAGAAGGAGAGGGAGGAATTGGGGCGGGGGGGGGAGGGGGCTGGGCACTGTTCTGGGGGACCTGGGTGGGGGTGCATGGCTGGGGATACCCAGAAGCAGGCCTCACCAAGGACTCCCCCTTCGTGTGGGTGACCAGAGATGGATTCCCAGTAGAGTCCCAGGGTCTCACCCCAGGAGCCCCCAAATCCAGGCTGTGGACCCCCACCCAGCAGTCCCTGACCACAAGCCCCCAGCCACAGCCCAGGGCAGGCTTTGGACACCTCTTCCTGCCCATTTTGCCTGCTGTCCATGCGGGAACACAGGACGAGCATGTGCGCCCCCTCTCTCTCTCTCTCTCTCTCTCTCTCTCTCTCTCTCTCTCTCTCTCTCTCTCTCCCCCTCCCTCTCT
Organism: Graphiurus murinus; assembly: GCA_004027655.1. Classification (NCBI taxonomy): domain Eukaryota; kingdom Metazoa; phylum Chordata; class Mammalia; order Rodentia; family Gliridae; genus Graphiurus; species Graphiurus murinus. Next base: position 1,606 of record PVLC010032673.1, read on the forward strand.
TTCTCTCTCTCTCTCCGCCTACCTTTATCTTCAGGAGATCCCATGGAGGAGGAGCAAGAACAAGGAACAAGAACAGAAACAGGTCACCCGCAGGACTGGCCGCCTCCCCCTCCCAGACCAGGAGCACTGGACCACAGAGGGACCGGCGGACCCTTCTCCTGTGAGCCCCCGAGAGCCCAGGTGTGAGGTCCGGGCCCGAAGCCTGGCCCACGCCCACGGGTGTGGAAGTCTCCAGGAGACCCCAGGGGCATCTTCTCTTTCTTGCTTTGGTGTCACCCAGGCGGCCTCCCCTGGGCTCCCGAGCCCCCTCCCTTCTGGTTCTTGCTTTCCCCAGGTGCAGCCACCAGAGGGGACCTTAGATGACCTGTATTAGGTGTGTCTGCCCCCCACCTGGCTCCCATTTTACTCAAGCTCAAAGCCAGACCTCACCGAGACCTCCTGCTGGCCTCGTGGGCTCCCGGCATGGTCCAGCTCTCCTTCCTGTTCTCACATACCTCTGTCTCAGGGCTTTCTTTCTTTTTTTTTTTTTTTTTTTTTTTGTGGCACTGGGGATTGAACTCAGGGGCATTCTACCTCTGAGCTATTTTTTACCCCAGCCCTATTTTTTATTCTTTATTTTGAAACAGGGTCTCACTAAGTTGTGGAGTGCCTCACTAGGTAGCTGAGGCTGGCCTCAAACCCGGATCTTCCGGTCTCAGCCTCCCAAATGCTAGGATTACAAGCGTGCGCCACCACGCCCGGCTTTGTCTCAGGACATTTGCACCTGCTGTTCCCTCTGCCCAGAGGCTGAAGCTCTCCACACCTGCAGGCCCCCTCACCTCCCTCAGGGGTAGCCTGCTGGACCACCAGGATCTTCTTCCTCTAAATCCCTCGGTACCCCCTGGCCAGCCTCATGTCCTTGTCTACTTTCCTGGATCTCATCTGTCTCCCTGCTAGAATGGGAATCTATCTGTTTGCACATCTCTGAGTCCTAGCACAAGGCTGGTGCACAGTAGGCCTTAAAAAAAAAAAAAAAAAAAATCTGAGCCAGGCGTGGTGGCCCACGCTTGTAATCCTAGTACTTGGGAGGCTGAGACTGGAAGATCCAGGTTTTGCAGCTAGCCTCAGCTACTTAAGCGAGGCCCTCTGCAACTTAGTAAGACCCTGTTTCAAAATAAAGAATAATAAAAAAATAGAACTGGGGGTGTAGCTCAGAGGTAGAATGCCCCTGGGTTCAATCTCTAGTACCGCAAAAAAGAAAAAAGAAAAAGAAACAGTGTCTCATGAGCGGCACTTCCCAAGTGACCATAGCTGGCCACAGAGCACACCTATTAAGCACCTATTACGTGCCAGACCCATTGCCCTGACTAGTCCACCATTAATGTAACAGCAGAGTAGAAACTGACATGGCCACCGCTGGAAATGACGTCACTGAGATTTAGGAGCTGTGATGCATCTAATCTAGGGACTCCAGTCCCTGATTTGGGGGGGGGGGGGGGGGGCGTAATTCCAGTGGACGGGAAGTGTAATTCCAGTACATGGGAAGCTGGGACAAGAGGATCACAGGTTTGAGGCCAGTGTCAGCAATTTAGCGAGGCCCTCAGCAACTTAGCGAGACGCTGTTTCAAAATAAAATAATAAACCAGGTGTGGTGGTGCACGCTTGTAATCCCAGTACTTAAGGAGGCTGAGACAGGAGGATCTCAAGTTTGTGGACAGCCTCAGCAATTTACTGAGGCCCTTCGCAACTTACTAAGACCTTGCTTCAAAATAAAATAATAAGCCAGGCGTGGTGGTGCACGCTTGTAATCCTAGTATTTAGGAGGCTGAGACAGTAGGATTATAGGTTGGCGGCCAGCCTCAGCAATTTAGTGAGGCCCTCCACAACTTAACGAGACCCTGTTTCAAAATAGAAAATAAAGCTGGGCATGGTGGTGCACGCTTGTAATCCCAGTAGTTGGGAGACTGAGACAGGAGGATTGCAGGTTCATGGCCAGCCTCAGCAATTTAGTGAGGCTCTCTGCAACTTAGTGAGACCCTGTTTCCAAGTAAAGAATAAAAAATAGGATCGGGGCTGTAGCTCGGAGGTAGAATGCCCCTGGGTTCAATCAATCAATACATACTTAGATAAATAAACACATAAATAAAGTTCTGCCCAGAGCAAAAAGGTGGTCAGGTTGGTCACTGGGAGGGCCTGGGAGGCAGCCTGGACACGGCCCTGGGCATCAGGCGGGCTGAGCCAGGCTGGATGGCATAGCCTGGCGGGTCTACTCCCTCTAAAACCCCAGCCGCCCCCGCCAGGATCACCCTGCTGAGATTTCCACGCTGCCACCTCCGGGACATCGTAGCCACCTGCAAACCTGGGTGGGCCCCAAAGTCGGGGAAATTTGAGAGGCTGCGGCTCTGTGGTCCGAGCTGGTGGGCCACCCCACCTTCTCCTGCGCCCCAGACTCCCGCCTGCTCTGAGGACACCTAGCAGGCTCAGCCGACCTGCTGCTTGGGCCCACGCTATCTCCCTCTCACCCTGGATGTGGGCCCTGCTGCAAGGTTTTGGCTGGTTCTGACCTGCGCCTGGATCTAGCCTGGCGCATCAGCCCCACGTGACCTCCCCGGCCGAGCCCCCGTCCTCCCGGCCCTGGCCTCCATGATGCTTCTTTGCTGTCCTGCTCGTACCACAGGACCTTGCATGTTCTCCTTGCTCTTCCTCCACAGCTACGTGGGGGCCCACTCTCTGACCATGGTGCTTCTAGTCACAGCCCCCCAAAACTCCATCCTTTCACATCTGCACACTTCCCTTCCATCGGTACCTCTTTTTCCTTTCCTCCACTCAAATGAAAATCCTGCAAGGGTGTCTGTCTGAATCGCCGCCTCCTCCCTAGCGCTTGGTGCATAGTAAGTCCTCAGTCAAGCTTTTTTTTTTTTTTTTTTTTTTTTGGTACTGGGGATTGAACTCAGGGGCATTCTACCTCCGAGCTACACCCCCAGCCCTATTTTTTATTCTTTATTTTGAAACAGGGTCTCACTAAGTTGCGGAGGGCCTCACTAGGTAGCTGAGGCTGGCCGAGAACCCGGATCCTCCGGTCTCAGCCTCCCAAATGCTGGGATTACAAGCGTGCACCACCACGCCCGGCTCCGTCAAGCTTTCATTGGGGAAAAGAATGAGCTTCGAACGTTCTCGGGCCTGGAGGACTTGCATTCTCCTGGTTGCCACAGATACTGCTACTCTGATACTGCACAGAGCCTGGCCCGGTGTCCTCTGGCACCCGGTGCTGGCATCGACCACCCCGCCCCCAGCCAACCTGCGTGTGGACCACAGGATTATGAGAACATGGCGGCTCTGGGGCCACGACCACGCAGGGGAGGCCAGCTGGAGGGAGGGAGGACTCTCTTGGCAAGCCTGGAACTGAGTTGGCATGGAAACAGCCTCCCTGGGAGGGGCAGGGAGGGAAGGTCCCCCTCGTCTCAGAGGGGCAGCTGAGGGCCCCGAGGAGCCGGGCCAACCAAGCCCTGGACGGTCAGCCTCACCTGCTGTGTGACGGCCCGTTTCTGGTTCATGGCGGCCAGGTAGCGCAGAATCAGCTTGGTGGCCTCGGTTTTGCCAGAGCCGCTCTCTCCACTGATGGGGCAAAGAGGCAGAGCTAGCTTCAACTTTTTATTTTTGCTTTATCTTTTGGTACTGAGGATTGAACCCAGAGGCATTGTACTCCAATTTAATTAATTAATTAATTAATTAATTAATTATTGTGGTACTGGGGATGGAACACAGGGGCATTCTACCTCCGAGCTACACCCCCAGCCCTATTTTTTATTCTTTATTTTGAAACAGGGTCTCACTAAGTTGCAGAGTACCTCACTAAGTAGCTGAGGCTGGCCGCGAACCCGGATCCTCTGGTCTCAGCCTCCCAAATGCTGGGATTACAACCGTGCGCCATCACGCCCGGCTTCCCATTTTATTTTAGTATTATTTTTGTGCGTGTTGTGGTACTCAGGATGGAAGCCAGGGGCTTTTTACCTCTGAGCTACACCCCCACCCCTTTTTGTTTTTATTTTGAAACAGGGTGTGTCACTAAGTTTCGGAGACTGGCTGCGAAACTGCAATCCTCCTTTCTCAGCCTCCCAAGTACTGGAATTACAAGTGTGCGCCACCATGCCCGGCTATTTTATTTTGAAACAGGGTCTTGCTAGGCTGATGAGAGTCTCACTACTTGCTGAGGGTGTCCTGGAACCTGTGATCCTCCTGTCTCAGCCTCCCAAATACTGGGATTATAAGTGTGTGCCATCACGTTCAGCTTTTTTTTTTTTTTTTTTTTAAACAAGGTCTCAAGCTGGACGTGGTTGCGCACACTTGTAATCCCAGCATTTGGGAGGCTGAGACCCGAGGATCTGGGTTCATGGCTAGCCTCAGCTACCTAGTAAGGCACTCCGCAACTTAGCGAGACCCTGTTTCAAAGTAAAGAATAAAAAAATAGGGCTGGGGGTATAGCTTGGAGGTAGAATGCCCCTGGGTTCAATCCCCAATACTGCAAAAATAAATAAATAAATAAATAAAAATAAATAAACAAGGTCTTGCTACATTGCTGAGGCTGGCCTTCCAACCTGCAATCCTCCTGTCTCAGCCTCCCAAATCCTGGGATGATAGGCAAGCACTACTGTGCCTGGCCTAGCTTCAACTTTTTGCTTTCCCCTTTTGGGTCTGCCCTCACCCTGCCACAGATCGAGGGATGTGGGCTCTGGGTGGCCCAGAGGTGCCCGTTGATCTTCCTAGATCCGACAGCAGGTCAGGCTGGGGGTCCTCCATCACCCCTCACCCCTCACCCCTCACCCCACCCAGCCGCAGCCCGCCTCACCTGATGATTATGCACTGGTTCAGTTTGGCATCAAGCATTTTGGCGAAGGCAAGATTCGCGACCGCGAAGAGGTGCCTGCGGGAGCAGACCGCCAGGAGTCACCGGGGCTGGCTCCTGCCCGAGGTCCCCTAAGGGGTCGTTGGAGGTGGCAGGGTGGGGAACATCTCTGCCTAGACAAGCCGTCAATTCTGTCCACCTCTCACCTGCCGGGGAGCCAATGCGCCCGCCCCATCCGGAGCCACCGTGGCTTCCAGAGAGGGCCGCGGCCACTGCTGAAGAGGGCCAGGGCTGAGCAGGCGGGCCACCCATGACTGTCAGCCCCAGCCCTGCTCTAGGGGCAGCCGGGGACTTGCCAAGCTCAGAGAGGGATACAGGAAACCCCCAGACAGCCCCAATCCCCCAATACTCACGGGGGATTCTCTCCCAGAGCCCGACCGTTGTACTGCTGGACCTGCTCTGGGCCATAGATGCCGAACATCCGGTACGGGTTCACCGACACCAGGATACTGCCGATGTACGTCTGCTGGCGGGCAGTACCTTAGCCCCGAGACCCCTGGCCCTCCGTGCCCTCCCTCCCCTACTCCGGGAGCCCAGGACCCCTTTCCGACAGCTTGGCTTGAGGGGGTCCTGGGTTCCACAGCGGAAGCTCGGGCCCCGCGCAGGCTGAGGCTGGCCGCTGCCACCGTGCTGCCAGCGTGACCGTGTCGGCCGCTGCCCACTTCATTCATTCAAGGTGCAGCCCAGGCTCCAGGTTGAGGAGTCAGGAGGAAGTCGGGGGCCCAGGGGGTGTGAGGTGGCTGGAGCCCTATGGGTGCCCTTGCCTGCCCCACTGTGGTTCCAGGGCCCTGGCCCTGTGTCCTGTCATTCTGGGGTCGAGGGGCTCCTTTCTCCCACCTGACCAACCCCACTCTGGGATCCAGGTCCGTGGATTCTAGAACTTTGTAAGCTTTATCCTTCGGGTCCCAAGTTTCTGGATTCCTTATCTCTAGGTCTCTGTCTCAGGGACCACTGTGTGTGTGTGTGTGTGTGTGTGTGTGTGTTAGTTACTGGGGATTGAACCCAGAGGCATTCTACGTTCGAGCTACACCCCCAGCCCAATTTTATTTCTTATTTGGAAACAGGGTCTCGCTAGGTTGCTGAGAGTCTCACTACTTGCTGAGGCTGTCCTCGAAGCCGTGATCCTCCGGTCTCAGCCTCCCAAGGCCTGGGATGACAGGCGGGCGCCACCACGCCCAGCTTAGGACTTCTGATTTTAGGATTAGCATTCTATGTTGAAATGGTAGCATCCCAGAGCTCAAACCACAGGCCACAGATCTGGGACCCAGTAGGAGTAAGAAACCCATACTTCCTGCCGAACCGAAGTCCAGGCGAGACCAGCCCCGGTACTTACGTAGATGAGGTTCCGTTCGAATCTGGTCTTGAGGTTGGACAGCAAGGTGGCTTCCTGAAGGTCTCTGGAAGGGCACAGAGAGGGGCTGTCAGTGTCCCTGGGGCCGGAAGTGGTCAAGGCGCCCTCCCCACGCAGGGCCCTGCCTGTGTCTGGTGCGCGGGAGTGCAAGTCCTGCCTCGAATGTGAACCGGCTGTGAGGCCTTGAGACCCTCTTTTAAAAAACAAAAAATAAGCCGGGCGTGGTGGCCCACACTTGTAATCCCAGCATTCGGGAGGCTGAGACCAGAGGATCCGGGTTCGCGGCCAGCCTCAGCTACCTAGTGAGGCACTCTGCAACTTAGTGAGACTCGGTTTCAAAATAAAGAATAAAAAATAGGGTTGGGGGTATAGCTCGGAGGTAGAACGCCCCTGAGTTCAATCCCCAGTACCTCCCAAAAAAGTAAAATAAAATAAAAAACAAAAAATAGCTGGGTGCGGTGGTGCATGCTTGTAATCCCCAGTACCGAAAAAAAAAAAAAATAGGGCTGGGGTGTAGCTTGCAGGTAAAATGTCCCTGGGTTCAATTCCAAGTACTGAAAAGAATAAATAAAAAGAGCTGGGTGGCTGGGAGTGGTGGTGCACGCTTGTGATCCCAGTACTTGAGAGGCTGAGACAGGAGGATCCGGGTTCGAGGCCAGTCTCAGCTACCTAATGAGGCCCTCTGCAACTTAGTGAGACCCTGTTTCAAAATAAAGAATAAAAAATAGGACTGGGGGTGTAGCTCTGAGATAGAATGCCCCTGAGTTCAATCCCCAATACTGCAAAAAAAAAAAAAAAAAAAAAAAAAAGAGCTGAGTGTGTAGCTCACTTGCTTAGTATGTGAAAGGCCTTGGGTTCTATCCTCAGTACTGAAAAAAAAGAAACTGAGGCACTCTTATCCAGGGTCCCACAGATGGTAAGAGGTGGAACTGGAATTTGAACTGAGGCTTGTCTGCCCTTACAGAGCTTGACTTGCATGCATATGGACTTTTATTTATTTATTTATTTTTCGGTACTTGGGATTGAACTCAGGGGCGTTCTACCTCCGAGCTAAACCCCCAGCCCTATTTTTTATTCTTTATTTTGAAACCGGGTCTCACTAAGTTGCAGAGGGCCTCACTAGGTAGCTGAGGCTGGCCTCGAACCCGGATCCTCCGGTCTCAGCCTCCCGAATGCTGGGATTACAAGCATGTGCCACCACATTCGGCTTGCATATGGCCTTGCATGGCACTTCACGACACCCATTTTTTTTTTTTCACATGGGGGAACTGAGGCCCTGAAGCGGTTCTGGGAGGTACACCATGGGCACGTGGGCCCCAGCTGGCCCCGCCCACTCACTCCAGCTGCGTCATGTCCTCCACGCCGTCCTCCCCGCGCTGCTCCCGGGATTGCACGGAAGGCAGGTTGCGGATGGAGTGCATCTGCGAGGGAGAGGGAGTGGGTGGCGGTCAGTTGGAGGGCACCCGGCCCGTGGCCCCTGGCTCGGACGTACCCAGGACCTGCTCCCACTGCCCCAGAGGGCGTCTCAAGGCAGGCCTGCTTGCCATAGAATACTCTGGCCCATGGTGGCGCCCACATGTGACCTTCACACACACAGGGACATGCGTCTGTCCTTGGTGCCAGCGACCCCCTTAGGCAGGAGCTCCCAGCGTCCTTCCCTCCGCCTGTGTCGTCACTTGCAGACCCCGTGTGCTGGCTCTTGTCACAACTGGAAGGACAGCCTGTGTCCTGGTACGTGGGGTCTTTTCCTGGAGACCACACCCCAGCGCCCACCCTGGGGTTATTGCGGGCACTTCTGGCAGTCCCCACCAGCACCTCGGGCTTGCAGGACGCCTGTAGACATGCGTGCGGGCCCGGGTGCTTGGCTGGGGCATGCACGTGCAGACCCAAACTCTCAATGTCTGCTTGGCGTGCACAGGTGGGTGGCCAGCTGGGACCATCCTTCCCCGCCCCCCCGCCCCAGGTATCTTGAGACTGGAAGTCCCGAAGCCACCCTCAGGCCCCATTTATGTGCACCCAGGCCGAAAATGAGCAAATAACGCAGACAGGCGCCCACAGATGCCACATCTGCTGGCACGCACTGGCCTTGGAGCTCACCTTCTTCACCACCCCCCTCATTGCACCCCCTCCCCAGACAGCCGAGGAAAGAAGACACCGTGGTGTGACGGCGAGGCGGGGGGGGGGGGTCCTGCGTGTTTCGTGCCATCGCCTGGCTGCTAAGTAGGGCACGGAAAGTATCACCCTGTCAGCCCTGGCCCTCCGCCCACCCACGTGCTCGCTTGCCTGCAGACACAGACCCTGAATAATTCAGCCACTCACGTATTCCAAGGTGAGGAGGGCCCAGGCATCCTTGCCCCTAACCCCCCGGCGCCCCGCGCCTCGCTCCCGCAACGCTGCAGCCCACACGGCACGGGGCACCCGTCGCCGGGGCCAGGGCCCCCCCAGCAGCCAGGCCGCCCCTGTTGTCATTGCCCGGCCCGGCCCGGCCGCCCGCTCCGCCGGGCACCGTCTGCGGAGGCTGAGGAATGCCCGCTGCCCCACTTGCCCCGCCCACCCTAGCCGTCCCCGGGGAGGCTCCAGTGGCCACCCGCCTCCCCCCCGAGGGCCACCCAGCCTCAGGCTGGTGCTCTGCGGAGAGGGTGGCACCAAGCACCAGCTGGGCACCCTTCCGATGGGCTGCCTGCCCTGCTGTCCACAGCTGGCCCCAGCAGCCCCCCGGGCCAGGCTGGCCATCCGCTACAGGCCTCTTGGCCTCAGTTGGCCAACTTTGCTGTGGGGAGGCTGGAGAGTTGGGTCCTGAGCCCCTACCCTTGCGTCTCCCAGAATCCTTTGGTCTAGGGGACCATGAAGGGCAGCAGGAGCCCTGAGGAGAAGGACCAGTAGGAGGACAGCAGGGTGCCGGCCTGGGAGATACAAGTCTTATGGGTTTTTTTCCTTTTTTTTGCGGTACTGGAGATTGAACTCAGGGGCATTCTACCTCCGAGCTATACCCCCAGCCCTATTTTTTAGTCTTTATTTTTGAAATCGAGTCTCACTAAGTTGTGAAGTGCCTCACTAGGTAGCTGAGGCTGGTCTCGAACCTGGATCCTCCCGTCTCGGCCTCCCAAATGCTGGGATGACAAGCGTGCGCCACCACGCCCGGCAAGGGTCTTACGGTTTCACTATCGCTTCCACCTGAACCTCTGAGGGGTGTCTGGGAGCCGGACGTGCCACTCAGATTGACCCAGGGCCTCGGCCAGGACTGACAGAAAAGAGCCCTTCCCAGAAGCCCCCAGGTGCAGTCGGCGGGGTCTCTGTCCTCTGCCCTCTGGGGTTGGGCACTGTCCCCTTCCCCCCTGTGGAGGTTCTGGGAGGCCCAGCCTGTCTTCCCCAACCTACAGATGGGGAGTCTGAGGCCCAGGCAGGCGGTGGCTGGCCAGGGTTGTGCTGAGTTCCCCAGGCCAAGACTGTCATGCCCTCCCTCTGACCTGTACCCCATACCTTGTTTGGCCAGCTTTGGGGGCCAATATCTTTTCGGGGGTCCCTGAGAGACAAGCAGGCAGCTCCGGGGCCTCGGCGGCGGCGGGTTGGGGGGTGGGATTGAACTCGTGGCCGGGGCTGGTGGGCGTCTGTGGGTGACCGGAGGACAGACCGGCGGCGCAGGCTTCCGGCTCGGGGCTCTGGGCCGCACTGGGGGTCCTGGGCCGGCTGTTCGGGGGGCAGCAGGGCGGCGGGCCCAGCGGGCTGGAAGCAGCTCAACTTGCGCACCTGAGGCAAGACGATGGCAAAACGCCCGGGGCCAGCGCGGGGACGCTTGCCCGCCTTGGGCAGGGGCCCTGGAGCCCCGGTGGGTGCCAAGGGGACGGGGGCCCTGGGCAGTGTCTTGCAGCGACGCCACGGTGGCCACGTGGCTCTGGTCTGGTCGCACGTGGCCAGAGGGTACGAGAGGCTGAGTCTGAGGGCCTTGCGCTCTGGGGGAGCGTCCTTCTGAGCTGTTAGGCTCGGGGTCTCAGGCTCCGCTGGTGGCGCCTGGGGGTCTCCAGGAGCGGCCTCTTCTTCCAGATTCTCAGGGAGAGGCGCGGCTGATTCAGTGAGCCGTCCAGGCCCTGGGTCGTGGTGTCTGCCCAGGAAGACGCCGGTCGAGTCGGAGGCCGGGCCCACAGACGGGGGCGCGGGAGAGGGCCCACGGCCACTGTACCGGAGGAAGGGGTTTTCGGGTACAGGAGGCGGCCTGGAAAAGTCTCGAAGACTACTCATACCTCTTGGCCAGGGCGAGGGTGGGCGCTGGGCCGCTGGTGCGTCTACGTCCCAGCTGGGGGCCAGCGGGGGCACCGTCCAGGGGGTCTCCGAGTCATCAGCCTCCTGCTGACTGTCCCGGCGCTCCGGGGATCCCGCGGCGGCCTGCCTCCAACGCCCGGCGGCGGGCTGGGGCTGCGGGTGGAAGCGCCGGCCCACTCTGGGCTTCACGGCTCGGGCGGATGGTTCGCTGAGGCGGCGCCAGGTGTGCGGCAGGTGCGAAGGCAGGTGGAGGGACCGGTGCCGAGGGCCGGGACCCGGCAGAGGGGGCAGCGAGGTCGGTCCAGGGGAGCCCAGCACGGGCGAGCGGGGCGGGAGGCGCAGAGATCGAGGCCGGTGGGCCGGGGGCGGGAAGGGCGGTTGGAAGGGGCCTCTGCCCAGGGACATCAGGGGCGACAGGGGCCCCAGGGGCGAGCGGTAGCCGGGTCCCTGCAGGCTCCTCAGAGAGGGCTGGGGTGAGGGCAGGGGGCCCCAGGCCTGTCTCCTGGACGCCAGCGGGGAGGCCCCGGGGAAGCCAAAGGCCGCCCCTCTCCGGCGGGAGCCCCTGAATGAAGGCCGGGGTCCAGGGAAGGCCAGCAGGTCCGGGGGCACCTCTGGACTCACGGCAGGAGGCTCCACAAAGGCCCAGCAGTTTGCTTGGGGTGCAAGGGGCACGTGAGCCGGAGCCGCCCAGGGTGGTGGGTGCCGTCGGAGGGAGCCGTAGGGGGAGGCTGGCCGGGGCAGGCCGGAGAGAGGAGGTGAGAGGGGCGAGGCGGGCGGGGGTCCGGGGCTGGGGGGCCTCCAGGACGCAGAAGGAGAGGCCAGCCGGCTCCAGTGGGACAGGGCGCGGGGCACGGGCCTGGGCGAGGGTGGGCAGTGGGAATTGTTGTTGTTGCGAGCCTGCGGCCGGGCCCGCCTCAGCACGATGGGCGTGTTGGGCCGGTCGGGGTCCATGCCGGCCAGCTTGTAGCCGAAGCGCTTATAGGCCGCCTCCCTGACCGCGGGGCCTGCCCGGGCCTTCTGGCTGCCCCTGAGCCGGGGAACCGGCTTCTTCTCCGACAGCGTGTGTTTGAGGAACCGTGCCAGGGAGGTGGCCGGGCGGGGCGCGGGGCGGCCAAACGGGGGGCCGAAGCCCAGGCCGCGATGGGCCCCGAAGGCCGACAGGGCACGCTGGAGGTTGCGTTGGCGCGGCGTGAGGAAGCCCCAGTAGGGGTGGGCGTAGGGCCCAGCGGGCACCGGGGGCACCTCCTCCTCCTCCTCTTCCTCCTCTTCGTCTGGGTCCCCCAAGGGAATGTCTAAGGAGGGGGGCAGGGGCACCTCCAGCTTCTCCTTCCCAAACAGCTTCACTTGTGGCCGCGGGAAGAGGCGGAACTTGCGGATGAGGGACAGCTTGGACCGGGCGGGCTTGTCCATGCCCTGCTGCTCGAAGAAGGCGGCGCTGGGCAGGCGGAAGGAGGTGCTCTGCCTCTCCGTGCTCGCCTCCTCTGGCTCCTCCAGCTCCGCGATGTCATCCATGGGGTGGGCATAGGGGTTGTGGGGTGATAGGATGGGCGGCGGTACCCAGGGGTACGCGAAGGCCGGCTCGTCCGGGTACAGGTAGGGTACTACTTCGGGGGGGTAGACGGCCTGGTCCCCGCTGCCGTAGATGTCTTCTGCATAGGGGACCGGGTAGGGCAGCTCGTAGGGATCCAAGTAGGGGGCCATGTAGGGGGCGGCGGCGGCATACGGGAGGTCATAGGACGGGTACGGTGGGTACGCCGAGTCGTAGGCGGGTGCGTAGGGGTCCAGGTAGCGGCCGTAGGGGTAGGCCTCGCCCTCGAACCCATCCTGGTAGCCGTAAGGAGCCGCGTACCCTGATGGCGGCGCATAGGGCGGCTCATAGTCATCGTAGCCGTAGCCATAGCCTGGGTAGAAGGCGCTGCCGGGGTAGTCGGGCTGGTAGTAACCGTAGGGGTCTTCGGGTGGGTACCCGTAGTAGCGGTCGTCGTAAGGTGGCCAGGCCGGGCTGTAGGGGCCGTAGCCGGCCAGGTAGGGCTCCTGCTCCCCGTAGTGGTGGAGCGACTGCTGGTCGTAGAAGTCGTCTCCCTCGCGATGGTAGTCGTAGTACTCCCCCAGGTCCTGGAAGCCCTCCAGCCCGTACAGCGACCGGCGGGAGCCCGAGTGCCGGAACGGGGCCTCGTCCTCGAAGGGCAGGAAGCCCACGGGCTCGCCGGAGGAGTAGATGCTGTGGCTGCGCGGGAAACGGCGGAGGCGGCCCCCCTGCCGCAGGATCTCGGCGCCCGACGGGAAGGGCAGCTTGCGGGACCCCACGCGGGAGTCGGAGCGCCGCAGCCAGGCGTCCACCGAGGCCTGCTCGCTGCCCGACTCCTCGGCCTTCTTGAGGAGGAACTTCTTGGTGAGCCAGTTGATGGCGGTGGACGCCTTGCTGAGTGAGCGGGCGCGGGGCCGGAGGCGGCCGTAGCCTCGGCGGCCGGGGAAGCGGATGACCATGAAGGACGGCTTCTTGCCCTTCATGGCCCGTTTCTTCTTGCCCACGCGCATCTGCGTCATGAGCTTCGACGTGGACTTGAGCACGGTGCGGGCCTTCTTCTTGCGTTTGGTCTTCTGCGGGCCGGTGTGGAGGCCCCAGAAGAAGGCCGAGGCGCTGCGGAACTGGCCCTTCTTGGAGATCTTGGGCGTGCGGTCCCGGAAACCCATGAACAGCCGGGAAGTGCCCTTCAGACTGCGTTTGGGCTTCTCCGGCTCCGGGGCCTTCTTCCCCTTCTTCCCTTTCTTGGCTTTCTTGTCTTCATCTTCCTCCTTCGGCATAGTGGCGGCTTCCTGTCCCGACCCGGCCTGGGGCCGGCGTCACAGCTTCAGGGAACTTGGAGACACGGGGACCTGCTAGGTCTCCTGCCGGAGCCGGACGCTCGGCCTCCTCCGTCTCTGGGCGGCCGGCACTGGCCGGGTGGTTTGGGGAGGGACGGGACCAGCGTTCCAGGAGGGCGGATCCATAATTCATCTGGTCCAGAGCCTTGGGTTTCAGCCTCCAGAGGCAGTGGAAAGTGTGCGGGTGTTGTTTACTAGCTTGGGGATGCCCCGGGGAGGGGGGCCCATGGCAGCAACCGTGTCCACCCTGCTCCAGCCTTCGGCTCAGCTCACTCAACCCCCCCCCCAACACACACACACACGCACACACACAGGGAATGCTTGGGTGTCAGAGTCTCCGACAAGCCGTCAACCACCTGCACACCTGCACCGGCTGGAAATGAAACCAGGTCTCCCCCCTGAGCCCAGAGCGGGGTGGTCAAAGCTCACCAAACCACCTTGGGAGTGGGGAGGGGGGAGCTCGGACGCTCCGGGTTTTGTTCCAGAGCAGAGGAGAGTGGGCAAGGAGGTGCCCAGGGCAGCCGTCAGTGTAACAAGAGCTGGCCCGCTCTCAGGAGCTGAATAATGCATGAATGCACTGGGAGAGCCAGGCTGCGGCCCGTGGAGCAGGCTAAGGTGGGGAGACCCAGGGGGGCAAGAGGAGGAGAAGAGGGGGGCGGGCCAGGCAGGACTCTGCTCCCCAGCTCTGCCGTAGGTGGGCTGTGTGGCCGGGGAGAACCCCTTGCCCTCTCTGGTGTTTGGTCTTCCCCATCTGTAGGAGGAGAATGATCCACGGTGTCCCATCTCCCTTGCCAGGAGAAAGCAGGACCTGAGGGTGCTGGGTAGTTCCCGAGGCGGGAGAGGCCTCTGGGCGGGGGGCTCTGCCCTGGGGTCGCCCAGCCCAGCCCTCTCCTCTCCACCCTGTCCTAGCCCGGCAGGCTGTGGCCACGTGGCCTCTGCCCTCCTGGGCTGCAGGCTGGATTCTGGGGGTGACTGGCTGGACTCAGTGCTGAGAACCTGCGCTAAAAGAGGCAGCAGCAGGGTGAGGCGGGCTCCGTGACCGAGCGCAGCACCTGGGTCGGTGGGGGCCCCGGGGCCCCGCCCCAGCGTGGAAAAAGCACAGGGGAAACAGCGGAGGAGGGTGGGGTGCAGCTCTGGGACCCAGAGTCTGAGAACCATCTCTACCTCCTTCTCCTCCTCTTCCTTCTCTCCCTCCTCCTCCTCCTTCTCTCCCTCCTCCTCCTCTCCCTCCTCCTTCTCTTCCTCCTCTTCCTCTCCCTCCTCCTTCTCTGTCTCCTCTTCCTCTCCCTCCTCCTTCTCTTCCTCCTCTCCCTCCTCCTCCTCTACCTCCTCCTCCTTCTCCTTTCCCTCCTCCTCCTCTTTCCTCTTCCTCCTTCTCTCCCTCTTCCTCCTCCTCCTCTCCCTGCTCCTTCTTTTCCTCCTCTCCCTCCTCCTCCTCCTCCTCTCACTCCTCCTCCTCTTCCCTCTTCCTCCTCCTTTCTCTCCTCTGCTCAAGGATCCTGACGTCCAGGTGCAGAGTGGCTGCAGACAGACCCTAGTGACCACCGAGTTCTAGTCCCTGAACTTCCGCCTGGCTTTTTGGTGTCCCCAAGCTTTGGTGGCTGAAGGGTCAGCAGAGCGATGGCCAGGTGGCGGGCTCAGGGCCAGGCCCCTGCTCTGGGTGGGTGGCTTCAGACCCTCTGCCGGCTCAGCCGTGGACCGGGGAACGCGAGCGGGGAGCAAGGGCGGCCTCCCCGCTCTCCCCGACACCTGCTGCTTCTGCCCTGCTCCCACCCTGGCCGCCCCTCCTTCCTGCTCCTCCCCCCTCAGAATCACGAGAGCCCCTGGGACCAGCCGCTCAGAGGGGCGGTGACAGGTGACAGAGGCTGGTGGCATGTGCTGCAGGCAACCCCCTGAAGGGGAGGGGGGCACTGGACAGAACCCGGGGACACCAGCAGGGCTGGCTGCCTCACTACCTCTGCTTCCTCGAGGGAAAACCAAGAGCAGGAGAGTTGCTCTTCCTGAGCCCAAAGGTGCTGCCACGGCCCCTGCCCTCTGGATCGAGTTTCCAGCACCTCCCAGGACTCTCTCAACAGACCTGGGAGGCAGGAGCCTTCATTATCTCCACTGTCCAGAGGAGGAAACCCAGGTTCAGCGGGGTGCTCAAGGCCATCCAGCTTGGGAGGGTGGAACCCAGGCCGAGCGGGGCCCAGAGCCGCCCTCCTGCCTTGGCCGGCTCCGGGTACTTGGGCCGTCACACAGGCTTTGGAGCCTGCTCTGGCCTGGGGTTCTGGAGGTGACGAGTCCTGACAAGCCACTGGGCGAGCCAGGGACGCAGCCGGGTCCAGCGGCACCGGGACCTCCACGATGCCGGTGCTGGTCAATGAAGGGCCAGAGGAGGTCGCCCAGGTTAAGTTCCTGCTGGGGCCCTGCCTGGCTTTCCCAGGCGGCCTGGCTCCTGTCCCTGAGGGTCCTTGGGCCACTTCATTTGCTCCTTTATTCATGCGAGAGTCTGGTGGGAAATTAGGGTGTATATCTGGCACTGGCCAAGCCCTGAAATAGAGCTATGGGTCAATCGTGGTGGCACACACCTGTAACCCCAGTACTTGGGAGGCAAAAACAGGAGGTTCTTGGGCAGCCTCAGCAATTTAGCAAGACCCTCAGCAACTTAGTGAGATCCTGTTTCAAAACAAACAAACAATAAATAAACAAATAAAAAGGGATGGGGTGTAGCTCGGAGGTAGAGTGCCCCTGGGCTCAAGCCCCAGTGCCATGCTCGTGTGCATGTGAAAACACACACACATACACAAACGCATAGAAGAAAAAGAAGCTGGGTGTGGTAGTGCACGCCTGTAATCCTAGTACTTGAGACAGGAGGGTTGCAGGTTGGAAGCCCCAGCGATTTATCGAGGCTGTCAGACCCTGTTTAGAAATGAGAAATAAATAGCGCTGTGTAGCTCGGAGGTAGAATGCCTCTGGGTTCAACCCCTAGTACCACAAAGAAGAAGGAGGAGGAGGAGGAGGAGGAGGAGGAGGAGGAGGAGGAGGAGGAGGAGGAGGAGGAGGAGGAGGAGGAGGAGGAGG
>PVLC010032674.1:0-18023 GCA_004027655.1 Graphiurus murinus
GAATTCTCCTTCACCTGGAGTCCCTCTTATGTCCCATTTTCTCCCTAGCTTCCACATATTAGGGAGAGCATTTGATTTTTAACTTTTTGTGACTGACTAATCTCACTTAACATAATGTTTTCCAGTTCCCTCCATTTCCTTGCAAATAACATGATTTTGTTCTTCTTTATGGCTGAGTAAAATTCCATTGTGTACATATACCATAGTTTTGTAATCCATTCATCTATTGTTGGACATCTTGGCTGGTTCCATAGTTTGGCAATTGTAAACTGTGCAGCTATAAACATAGATACACATGCGTTGGTCTGATAGTTTGTTCCTAGATCTTTGTTTCTTTCTTTATGATCAGTTTTTGGTTATTCAGTTTGTTCCTCTGATTGAGCACTGTTTCCTTTTATATGCATTTGTTTTTTGGTGGTATTTGTGCATTTGGAAAAATAGTCTCCTTTTATAGACTATATGGACTGATCTATTACAAGGGAAAATTGTTTCTAATTTCTCCTGAGATTCTTGGAGCCTTTCAATCCTTTGGGTGAACACATCTTCTCTGAGGTTGTGTATTTCCCAGTTGGAGTGGTTTGCTGGTTTCTTTTTCTCTGCTCTGTCTGGTTTCTGACTGTGACACTGAAATAAGCTGCTGAGGTTTCTTTTATGCTTATCAGCCAATAAATATCCAGCATGCCTGCTTTACCAGGCTCTTGACCAGGAGAGACCAAAAGCAGTCCATCAGGTAGCTCCCTACAAAGATAGAATATTGATTATGACGTAGGATAGAAGACATAAGTAGGTAGAAAGGAGACCGGAGGATCCGGGTTCATGGCCAGCCTCAGCTATTTAGTGAGGCTCTCTGCAACTTAGTGAGACCCTGTTTCAAAATAAAGAATAAAAAATAGAGATGGGGGTGTATCTCAGAAATAGAATGCCCTTGGGTTCAATCCCCAGTCCTGAAAAAAAAAAGAAAAAGAAAGGAGGCAGACAGGAAGGAAAAGAGAAAAGCAAAATATAACTTTAATATAAGAACCTGGAGCTGAAGCTCTTCAACCTCTACTCCACAAACCAGTTCTTTCCCAGGCCTGACTTTCCCAAATTCCTGGGAAATAAGTAGATCCTAGAGTTAACTAAATGAAACTATATAATTGCCCTATGCATTAATGATAAGACAGGTATGATATTTTGAGAAACCTCCAATTTAGGGCACTCTCCAGCTTATCTGCCAATCAGCTAATGAGGACTCTAACTAGCATGAGGACTCTAAGGTTAACCAGACTACCAGACCACCAGGAAATGCCTCAGGACTACTGGATCCAGATAATCCTCCCTAAAGCTGTCCCAGACTACCCAACCACAATAAACTGCCTCAGGGACTACCAAACTGAGATCATCCTCATATATTTCCTTTGACCTCTCCCTCATGAAAGTCCCCTATAAAGAAGAGCCCTGAACTCCCTAATATGCCTTTCTCATGTTGAGGTGGCCCGCATTCTTTCTTGAATGTGTATTTCTTCCCTTTTCCCCAAATAAACCTCTGTCCATGTCTCTGGCTGGTACCTGTTGAAATTCTTTTCCATCACGTTATCCAAGGACCCTGCTCAGGAGCTCAGGACTCACCCCAACAATTACACGTGCCACTCTTTTATTTTCCTTCTGTGGGAGAAGACATAAATTGGATATTCTTTCCTGAGCCTCACTGTACCAGCTTCTCTCTGCAATATTGAAGGTCTGCAGCAAGTCACTGAACTCTCTTTTATTCTCTGTGATCTCCAGACATCATAAGTATTCTAGTTCCTAGTCAGTTTTTTTTTTTTTTTTTTTTTTGTTTGAGATAGGTGAGGCAGAAGCCAGTCTCTCAGGCAGCCCCACAAAAGCCAGAATGTTGGACGTAGGTTCCAACTCTTCCCATCTTGACAGAAGAGCCTGGTCTTGGACTTTATACCCTATTATACCATACTATGCCAATTTGGTGAAGGAACTACTTTGGGTGAAAAGAAATAATTCTTACCCATTTCAATGCCCTTAGCTTTGAGCATGCCTTGTGTATTGCAATTTTTAAGTTATTTCTGAAGTTTTCCTAAAGGCATTTTGGAAAGAATATTGTTAAGTCAGTGTCTCTGTGGGGAAATGAGGTCTGGGGTTTCCTATTTTGTTTTTTTCTTGGAAGACAATATTTGAAAAGAAATAGTTGTTGTGAAAGAGATGAGAAAAGGAAGATAGCTGAAAATTATTAGGATAAAAGAGATTTTCAGATAATGTAGCAGGTACTAGGGAAGATTGCATGCTGATGAGAATAAATCAATACAGAGTAATGGAAAGATTAGCCACTCTATTGAAGCAGTGAATTTCAAACTTGTATGCATCAGGAACATATGGTAAGTTGTGAAAACCCAGATTGCTGAACAGGAACTCCAAAGTGTCTGATTTCTAAAGGTTCCCAGGTGATGCCAATGCACACAGAGGGACAACTGTCTGAGGACTACCGCTCTAGAGAAAAGAAGGAACTATGTCCTTGAGAAGAAGAGAGGAGATTAAATGCAGAGAACAGGGATTTCTGTCTCTTGGTTTTGTTTTCCTAGGAACACTAAAGGACAAGTCAATTAACAACTGAAGTGCTATATTTTCAGACACGTTTACAGAAACTTGATCTTGAACTAAGATTGGGCATACTCTTTCAAACGCCCTCTTGTGTTGTCTTTATAACTGAATATATTGTTCCCAGATCTCTCTCCATGTTAGATATACAACATGAGGGCATTTGAGCTTTTTATATGAGCTTAGCTTATTGTTGTCAGTACCAACTTTCTCTTTTGCTCGGATTTCTCCCCTCTCTCACAACTTTTTCAAGTGCCTGTAACCTCTTAATTTTCTCTTCAGGTAGCAATTTGGAGGAGATGTAGTGATTTCTCTGACAGGATCAGGGAGACTTGAGAGGAACTCTAGGGACATAGACCTCATCAGCTTGTCAACAGAATTCTTGCATTGGCCACATTTTAATTTTTTCAGCAATTCACACAGCAGGGACACTATGCCCCTGGTAAGCTCACTGAAGTACTAGCAGTTTTAAAAACATGGCCCTATCCCAGGGGGTTTTGACAGAATCTGAATATCACCTATTTGATCCACCATAGAAAGATTATGTTGGCTACAAAAAAGCAATAAGATAAACAGAGTAAACCTGTGATGTGTAAAGAAAAATGTCAAAATTTTCACACTTTAAAACTTATCTCATCAGGGGAAAGTTGTTTTTTATTTTTTTTTAGAAGAAAAATCAGCAACTTTTGGTTAAAAAAAAAATCTCTCTCTATACAAGCTGCATCTGTTCAGACGTCTGTCTTTTCTTGTCAGATCTGCTTGAGCTGAAGTTCCCATTGTGCTAAAGTCAGCATCAAGTTCTTTTGGGGTCTGAGAGTATGGAATGTACTGAAGTGGAAATGAAAGACTTTTTTGAAGACTTTTCTCCTCCCCCTCCTGTCCCCATCCTTGATAGGAAGAAAGAAGCTCAGCTTCAGGGTGGTGATAATGGAATTCCTTGTCCAGTCAGAGTCTGCATCACATACTCCAAATGTGTCTTAATCCTCCCAATGTTCTTTAGTCTCTCTGATGTAGTCCAGAGCCCTAACGATAGGGGCCACACTAGGGAAACCCTCACTGGAAAGAGAAAACCAATATAAAACGTTTCACCTCAGAATAAAACAAAGGGATGTAGACAATAGAAACTAGAAAACTCCTTGTTATAGTCCTCATCACTTCAGCTATACTCTAGAAAATACATTCTTTTTTAAAAGAGAATATTAATTATATATAATTCTAAAATCTATTCAACCCTTTAAATTATAAGTATATTCAAAATATTGAATATTTATATCATAAATTAATTGCAATATTCCTATTATGTTTTATATTAACTATATATCAAATAATTATACAGAATACTTAGTTATGTTACTAAAGTAACTTAAAATACACTTAAAATCAACCTCAACAGGTGTAGTGGTACATGCTTGTAATCCCAGTGTTGGGAGGCTAAGACAGGAGGATCATAGGTTCGACGTCAGCCTCAGCTACTTAGTGAGGCCCTCCACAACTTAGTGAGACCCTGTTTCAAAATAAAGAATAAAAAATAGGGCTGGAGGTGTAGCTCAGAGGTAGAATGCCCCTGGGTTTAACCCCCAGTCCCACAAAAACAAAACAAAACCAACTTCAGAATGATGCATGTTTAAGTTAAGACTTAAGAAATGATTTCAAATTTCTTATTAGAGACTTCTGTGTTCATCTCTTCTCTATTACCAGTTAATCCAAAAGGCATATTGAGATAGACTGCAATCTTTATGAAAATATAAAGGCTTTTAAAAAGATAACTTAGAAGATCAGTTTTAGTTCTTTCTCTAAATATTAGCATTAACTAAAACAGGTGAGTGAGAGGAAAGGCAGAGATAAACGATAACCTTGGAAGATGTCAGAGGTTAGAATAGGAATGTATAGCTGAGAATATAGAGATCAGAGGTTGACTCCAACACTAGAATTATGAGAAAATCAAGGTAACAATGAAATACCCAGCCAGAAAGCTAAGTTGTTTCAGAACCGAGGTAGCCCAATTTCTGTTATCAACTTCATATTTGAAAGAATTTACATTTTCCATTTTAGGAGGATATGGTGCCACACACTTGTAATCCCAGTACTTGGGAAGATGAGACAGGAGGATCACAGGTTCGAGGACAGATTCAGCAACTTGGCAAGACTGTTTCAAAAACCAAAAGTGAAAAAAGAGATGGCTGGGAGTATAGCTTGGAGGTAGAATGTCTCTGGGTTCAATCTCAGTAACACACACACACACACACACACACACACACACACACACACACACACATGAATTCCCTTTTATAAAACTCTAAATTCTGCTTGTGATTGTATTTGATTGTAAATTGATTTCCAACAAGAATGGCAAAATGATTTCATTTCACATTTTCATTGTGTCTGGTAATAGCAAGCGATTACTTAGATCACTTTTTAGAAGCATTCTGAGATAACAACTGGGCTTAGGCTAAGCAGCAATGAAATATATGAGCCAAGAGTAGTGGCACATGCTTGTAATCCCAGTATGTGGAAAGCTGAGACAGGAGGATAGCAGGTTTGTGTCCAGCCTCAGCAACTTAAAGTGGCCCTCTGCAACTTAGTGAGACCCTGTTTCAAAGTAAAAAATAAAACAGGGCTGGGGGTGGAGCTCAGAGGTTAGTTCAATCACCAGTGTGTATGTCTCTCTCTCTCTTTCTCTCTCTCTCTCTCTCTCACACACACACACACATGCACACAAAATAAGAAATGAGATCTACACTTGATTATCGATGTCTGTTATGGACAAAAAAGTTGTGACCTGTGTACATAAGCATTGTCTTTGCTGACTTGGTCCTAGAATCCCAGCAAAACCCTGATTGCACCATGAGAGCTGTAGCTACTGAGGTTAATTCTAAGTTACAAAGGAAAATGTTCAGTACTTTTGATGTAGGATAGAAGAAATAAGTAGGTAGAAAGGAGACAGATGGGAAGGAAAAGGAAAATATCACTTTAATACAAAAAACCTGGAACTGAAGTGCTTCAGCCTCTACTCCACAAACCGTTTCCCTTTCCCAGGCCTGACTCTCCCAAATTCCTGGGAAATCTGTACATCTTGGAGTTAGCTAAAAGAAACTAGAATTGCTCCGTGCATTGATAACAAGACAGGTACGATAACTTAGGACATTCTCCACTTTATCTGTCAATCAGCTAATGAGGACTCCAATCAGCCTGAGGACCCTAAGGTTGACCAGACCACCAGAAAACCAGGAAGCGCCTTGGGACTACTGGACTGAGATCATTCTCACACACCTCCGCTAGCCCACCCTTCAGGAAAATGCCCTATAAGAAGAGAAACCTGAACTCCCCAATATGCCTTCCTCATCTTGAGGTGGCCTGCATTCTCTCTTGAATGTGTATTTCTTCCTTTTCCCTCTTTTCTCGAATAAACCTCTGACCATGTCTCTGACTGGCGTGTGCTGAAATTATTTTCTGTCAAGTTAGCCAAAGACCCTGCAGATTCTGAGTTCCTGAGCTGAGGATTCAACCCAACACCTTGTTACAGAAAGAAGGGGAAATAATATGATCATTTTCTGTCTTCTTACACAAATCCTAAGGGGGTAAAAAGAGAATGTTATTACTAATATATATTTAAACTTCATTATAGTTTACAAGTCATACTTTTATCTCTGATTTCATATGATCATCTAAAGTGGCCCGCTATTAGTGCCAGCAATTCTGTACTATAGATTAGGAAAATGAAGTTGAGAGAGAGAAAAAAAAATGACTCATTCAGTCATGCAGCTAGGAAAACATATACACATACACAGTGGACATGCACAGCAACACTTGAGGGTCTGGCTTACTGACTCATGTTAATTTTCTGTTTGTGTATCAAAGTGTAGATAGCATGGATTCTGGAACCTGATCACCCATCTTCAAATCCCATTTCCCTACTAACAGCCCTGGAGTGTAGGTCATGGTTCCCTGGTCTATAAAGATGGAGATGGTAACAGCACTTACCACAGGAAACTCTGAGGATATCATTGCTCAGTGTCCTGTCCTGTAGTAAGTACAATTCTTCATTTAGCTATTATTATCTTGCTCACTTTTTGTGTTTACATGCATCTATTTTTCTCTCCTGCAGATAATTTTTTTCTTCATTTAAAAAATCTGATGATCAAGATAAAACATATGTTCTGGGGGAAAATTGGCAAGAAGTGGAACACAGCAGAGAAAAAAATTTTAAATACCCTTAATAATATATGTGTACCTTGACACTCTATAACATGCACATTATTATATAAATAGGTGAGTGCATTTGGGTCCTCTATAGACAAATAATCAGTTGTGGTAGAGAGAAAATATTTTCAAATAGATAGTATGAGGCAGGATCCTCAAGGATGGAACTGGAAAGGCCAGATCTCAGTTTACTGCTACAAAACATTCTTTCCCCAAATTACAAGCCAAAAGAATTATCACAGTTTTATGCATTTAAAGCTGCTTTCTAATGGTGACCCAGTAACACCCTTTACACTCTACAACTAATTTAAAATTTAAAACAATTTTTCAGTAACGCAGAAAAAAAATTTCTTTTTCTTCAGAATATTTAAAGCATGATTCTAAAGGATCCTCTGACCTTTGCTAACCTGATCATCTCATCTCATGTGTCTTACTCTGCTGCTGTAACAGAATACTTGACACTGGGTCATTTATAAAAAACAGAATTTATTCTCTCAAGATTCTGGAGACTGGAAAATCCAGGATCAAGGTGCTGGCAGGTGATGTGGGCCTCCTTGCTGAGTCTTCACATGGCAGAAGGCCGGAGGGCAAGAGAACAAGTCTAGTCCCGCAGCCTTTTTATAGCATCATTGATCCATTCCTAAGGATCAATGCTGCTATAATTTCAGGACCTAAACAACTCCCATTAAGCCCCACTTCTCAACACTGCTGCACTGATGATTACGTTTCAAGCACTGTTTGTTTTTGGTGTTGGGGGTTAAACCCAGGGGCTCATGCATGCAAATTCCATGCACTATCACAGCGCTACATGTCATCCAATGCTGCTAACACAGGAATTTTTGAGAGGACAAAAACATTCAAACCGTAGCATTACGCATATACACCACTCAGCTGAACCTGGGTACTCAGGTTTAAAAAGTGAGACCTGTTAAATTATCGAGTGCTCATGTCAAAAAGCTTGCCTGTCACCCTCTTAAGAAGTTCATGTGTAGTGTGCAGGCCAGGGTTTTACATGAGGAAACAGCTATTATTTCTGGTTATCATTCATCATCAAATCTGAGACCATATCGATTATAAGATTCATTGCTATTTTATAGACCATTAAGAAAATTCTGTCAAATAGTTTTAAGAGACCATCAATTTTAAGATGCATCCCAGTTTCAGAGATAATATAATATAAAAATTAGCATCTTATAACTCATAAAATGGGAGCGTATTATATACCTTCTGAGGAAAATTTTGGGAGGCAACATTTGATCATTCAAAGCATGTATATATCTTTCCTCAGCTTCCCTCTCTATAGACAGTGTTTAGTTGCAAATTATCTTATTTAAAATGGACCCCTGTAACAGGTGTGCTGGGATATGCCTTTAATCCCAGTGCTTGGGAGGCTGCGACAGGAGGACGACAGGTTCAAGGCAAATCTCAGCCATTTAGTAAGACTCTGTTACAAAAAAAAAAGAAAGAAAGAAAGAAAAAAATACCTGGTATGGTGGTTCATGCCTGTAATCCCAGTACTTGGGAGGCTGAAACAGGAAGATCACAGGTTCAAAGTCAGCCTTGGAAACTTAGGCTGTCAGCTACTTAGCAAGACTCTGTTTCAAAATAAAATAGGGCTGAATGTGTAGCTCAGAGGTAGAATGCCCCTGGGTTCAACTGCCCACTCCATAAATTAAATAAATGAATGAATAAATAAATAAATAAATAAATAAATAAATAAATAGGCTGGGGGCATAGCTTAGAGGTAGAATACCTCTGGGTTCAATCACCAGTACTAAAACAAAAGTAAATAAACACAAATAAATGAATTAATAAAAATAAATAAATGGATAAACCAACAAATAAAACGGACTACTACATATGCAGGCACATGAAGAAGCTTTATCATTACCAATTCTCAAGTTAGAGTTCCTGAGAATGACATCCTAGCAGCAGAGTGGAACTTGCCCAATAGTTGAAAATAGAATCTTGTTTCTTACTCCCTCTTATGATCCGTAATCATTGACTATCACCCAGAGATAAGCCCGAGGCATCACCTGATGTCTCCACATACATACACACAAAGCAAGTAGAAAATAAACATTACTGAATATGTATTTTAGGATAATTTACTGAGAGTAATTTCTGCTTTGGAAAAGACAAAATAGACTTTTTCCTGCCTAGTCCACACGGCTGAAGAACATAGAAGTGGTTGTACTGGAAAGGGAGTTAACATTGGGGGTCAGGAGACAGATGAGGGAAATCGGAATCTCTATTCAGGCCTTTGTTGGGAACTTTAGGATTTCCAGAATTAAGTTAATGTTTCTGGAAAGAGAAGGGCTATGCATTAAGAAGCTGTGATACGCCGTAAGAAAAGTACACACAATTGTTCATTTACATTTGTGTCCAGTCCCTTGCGTTAAGACTGTGCATCTGGGTTCCTCCTCTCAAATGTGGCCTTGTTGCATGACTTGCTTTGACTAGTGGAATGTGGCAGAAGTAACAGTGAGCTGATACTGAGTCTAGACTTCAGGAGAATCTGTGCACTGCTACTTATTCCAGTGGTGTCTCTGTCAGTGTTCTCTGAATGACCTCAAGATAGCCTGTTGAAAGATGAACAAACATATCCCGTGTGAAGAACACATGAGCCATTCCATTTTTGCTCACCTGAGGCCCCCAGGATGAGATTATGTTTATGTGCAGGACCCGTAAAATCTCTTATCTAGGCTGCAGATGATGTTAGGCACACTAAAGCGCCTAACCAAGACCAGAAAGGCCACTTAGCTGAACCAAGTCCAATCTGACAATCCATTGACTCTTGTACAAAATAAATGCTCATTGTCAATTAGTAGATTACATCTTGAGATGGCCAATTATGTAGCAGTAGGAACT
Organism: Graphiurus murinus; assembly: GCA_004027655.1. NCBI lineage: Eukaryota > Metazoa > Chordata > Mammalia > Rodentia > Gliridae > Graphiurus > Graphiurus murinus. Next base: position 9,658 of record PVLC010032674.1, read on the forward strand.
TGATACATAGCTGAAGAGAAGTTAAATCTGACAAAGAGTCCCTGCAGTTGACTGTATGTGCAAATAGCACTTCTGGAGGTCTGTGACCTCATTGTACACTAGTTCCTGTGCAGAAATTCTGATAGGCTCAAAAAATGTTGACTGGAATCTCTTCTTCAAAAGCACATCCTTGAGGAGCAACAAGGAGCTGCTATAAATAACCACTGCAAATACTATCTGGTACCTGAAACCTTTACAGATCTTCTCTATAAAGTAGAGATGATAGAGCTGTTTTGTAAGAGGAAGAAGTGCCTTGGAAGTGGTGTTTCCCAAGAGCTATCAGTAGCCATGGATACTGGTAACATGGTAACATCCAGGAGGGATGGACTCTAGGTGTCGTTCATACTCTGGAGCTCCCTACAGATCCAGCAGAAGGAGGCCCTCGCCTGAGAGCCTGCCATACTTGTTATCTTCTCCTTCCTTGTCATGCTCATTCTTCTTTGATATCAGTTTCTCCTGGGGCATGCCCCTAACAACTTTTTATCTCAGGCTCTACTTTTGTAGAATTCAACTTAATTCAAGTGACTTGTGGAGAACAAAAGAAAATGACATACAAGTTTGCATACAATCTAACTTTGCATGTGCCCCCACATACTAGGTATTAAGTTAGTTCAGTAAGTAATAAATAACACAAGTGTACTTATTACTTAAGGTGTTTTTGACCTGGGAACAAGAGTAGCTGGGAAAAGCAAATTGTTGTGGAGATAAGAACAATTTCTGATTATTTTCTATGCTCCTTTAATGAATATATGCATTTAACACATAGAGTTTTGTTTTTACCTCTTTTTTAATGTACTGCTAGAGATTGAACCCGAAGGCACTCTACCTCCAAGCTACACCCCCCAGTCCTATTTTAATTTTTTATGTGAAAACAGGGTTTACTAAGTTGCAAAGAGACTCACTAAGTTGCTGAGGCTGGCTTCAAACTTGAGATCCTAATGTCTCAGCCTCCAAATACTGAGATTACAGGCATGTGTCACCATGCCTGGCTCACCTTGTCTTTTCAGTTCCTAATTCATATACTGTAAGTGATCCCCTATGTTAAACCTTACTTATTTTTTATGTCAAGAACGGTGGGACATATCAGACACTAAATTCATGCTGCAAAGATTACCCATAATAGCAATGATATTAAAACTATAAAGTTTTAAGCTCATAAATCTGCAGGTCACCAAATTCAGAATAGTAACAATGAACATAAAAATTAGACTGAAGAGGAAATAATATTAGTTTTCAGGAGTGGAGAAGAGCTACCACCCAGGAAGATGAGACTGAAGCTGACTTCTGCTAGCATAGCCCCAATTAACTATCCCCATTTAAATACACCCAGACAACTCTGAAGAACATTATAGTATAAATAAGATGTTGAAATTAGAGCTCATTAAAAATGATAAAATGATGTAAGCAAGAGACAGATTTAGTCACAGCCTCTGTGTCTCCCCCAGTCTCCCAGTATGAAGAGGGTTTAGAGTGCATGGTAGTCTCATGTCACAGTGCACATCGTGCTGACAACGCACACAGCACTTGGTGCGGCCCCACCTCCCGCGCCCCCCTTTCCCAATACAGAGTACTGAGATTGACATTGGTATTTTCACATTTGTACACAGTCCATGGTAGTTCTATTAATGAACCTCACTCTTTCTCCTCACTTTTTCTGAGACCACCTCCCTGGCTCCACTAAGGTTTCTCCTCCATTATCTGGAGTCCCTCTGGTATCCCAGTTACTTTTTAGCTTATGCATATTAGAGAAAATATATGACCCTTCACTTTCTGTAACTGGCTAATCTCACTTAACATAATGTTCTCCAGGTCTTTCCATTTTCTTGTAAATGACATAATTTTGTTCTTTATTGCTAAGTAGAATTACATTGTGTGGATATCCCATAATTTTGTAATCCATTCATCTGTTGATAGACACCTGGGTGGGTTCCATAATTTGGCTATTATGAATTGTACTGCTATGAATATGGGTGTGCATATAGTTCTCTGATTTTGGCCCTTTGGAAAGATACCCAAGATCATTCCCAGTTTTCTGAGAAATCTCCACACTCATCTCCATAGTTACTGAACTAATTTGCAATCCCACCAGCAATGTAAAAGAGTTTCTATTTCCCCACACCCTTGCCAATATTTATTATTATTTGACTTCTTGATGATTGCCATTCTGATTGGGGTTAAAAGGAATCTCATTATAGTTTTGATTTGCATCTCCCTGATTGCTAATGATGTTGAACATTTTTTCATTTATTTATTGGCCATTTGTATTTCTTCTTTTGTGAAGTGTCTATTCAATTCAATTGCCTGTTTCTTGTTTGGGTTATTTTATTTTATTTTTTTTTAGTGAAAAGTCTTAAGTTCTTTGTATATTCTAGATATTGGTCCTCTATCAGAGGTATAGTTGGCAAAGATCTTTTCCCATTCTATAGGCTTTCACTTTAGACTCTTGATGGTTTTCTTTGGTAAGCAGAAAATTTTGGTTTAATGCCATCCCACTTACTGTTGTTTCAATTTCCTGAGCTTTGGGGGTCTTGTTGAGGAAACTTCTATCTGTGTTTATATGTTGGAGTGTCGAACCTATGCCCTCCTCTAGTAGCTTCACAGTCTCTGGTCTAACTTCCAGTTCTTTGATCCATCTTGAGTTGACTCCTATGCAGGGTGGGAGGTAAGGATTTAATTACATTATTTTACAATTGGGTAACCAGTTTTTCCCAACCCCATTTGTTGAAAAGACTGTCTTTTCTCTAATGTATGTGTCTGACATCTTTGTCAAAAATCAATTGGTTATAAGTGTGTGTATTTTTTCTGTATTTTCTACTCTGTTCCATTGACATATGTCTTTTTTGTGCCAATACTATGCTTTTTTATTACTATAGCTCTGTAGTATAATTTTAAGTCAGGAATTGTGATGCCTCCTGCATGATTTTTATTGCTGAGAATTGCTTTGCTATTCTAAATCTTTTGTTTCTACATATAAAATTTATGACTGATTTTTCCAGGCCTGTGAAGAATGACATTGGTATTTTCATAGGGATTATATTGACTCTGTAGATTACTTTTGGTAAATGGCCATTTTGATAATTTCAGTTATTTTAATTTTCATTTTTTACTTCATTTTCATTTTCTTTCTTTAGTGTTTTATAATTTTCATTGTGGAGGTCTTTTATCTCCTTGGTTAAGTTTATCCATAGGTATTCAATATAGTCCTTAAGACTCTTGACAGAGCAATAAGACAAGAGAAGGATATCAAATGAATTCAAATAGTAAAAGAAGAATTAAAAATATCTTTATTTGCAGATGACATACTCCTATATATTTAGAAGAAAACTCAACCAAAAAACTACTAGAACTGATTAACAAATTCAGCAAAGTAGAGGGATACAAAATCAACCTAAAAAAATCGGTAGCTTTTGTATATGCCAACCATGAATCCCTGAGAAATACAGAAAAAAAAATTCACTCACAAGAGTTTAGATTTAAAAAAATAGCTCCTGTAAGTGTTAATCGAACCTAGATAAGAATTGTCATTTACATGATACTGCTGTCACAATCTGCTGATATTTTGTAGTATTCCTCTTATGTTAGACACAATGCTTGGCTCTTGGCCTCATTTGATACATATTTACTTTCAAGCTGATGTCAATTTTAAGTCCTTGTGTTTTTCTCTCCACAGAAGAGATGAGAGTTGGCTCCATTTTATTCTGTGGAAACCTAAAAAAATGATGGCAAATATTTCTAGTATTATGAGGGGAACTTGGCTCCTCACAGAGTGGAGTTGTCAGATCAAGGGTGACATCACTGTATATCTATTACAACACCTTCTGTTTCATTAGAAAACAAATGGCAGGCCAGATTTGGTGGTATACATCTGTAATCCAGTCTACTTAGAAGGCTGAGATGGGAGAATTGCAAGCTCCAGCCCAGCCTGAGACACTTGGTGAGACCTTGTTTCAAAATAAAAAACAAAAAGGATTGGTGATGTAACTGGGTAGTAGAGTTCTTGACCAGCAGGTGTGAGATCCCAGGTTCAATCCCCAATAGTTCAAAAAACAAAAAAGAAAAGAAATGGTTTATTTATCACACTCCTAGGTAAGCTTATAATTTAGTAAATAACAGTAGATACTAGATATGGAATTCTGGGATAATTTGAATAATATAGACACTAAAACATTGACTACTAAGAAACACAAAGGCTCATCTTTTGTTTGTATCTTGATTGACAATAATGGCCAAAACTTTTGTTTAAGTAGGATCTAGAGGTGGTATCTGATATCTTGGGTTAAAAAAGTTTCTTGGTTGATCGACCAGCTATCTGTGCTGTGGACAAGGAACAGTGGCTGGTGGGTAAGCCTGGGTTGGAGATGGAACTTATTCTGTAACCTTGAAGGATGTCTTGGTTTGGAGTGGGGAAAGAAGAGTACCTAGGCAGGTTGTATCTAGTATGAAAAACAATTTACAGATGTGACAATAAGGGGACAAATCTAAGCAGAGCAGAAAGTAAGTTCATTGAAGGAGTGGCTGATAAAAGAAGATAACAGACATCTTGAAAATCAGGAGACTGATTGGAGATTTATATGATAGGAACTAAACTTGGAAGACTTTACTGAGTGACACAATCGAAGTGTGCCTTAGGGAAGATATGGCTTAGGGGCATTGTGTCTACTGGTACTATGAAGAAAACAGAGAGAAATAGCATGGATTTGGAGGCAGAAAGGACTAACTCAGAGTAAAAACAAGCCTAAGAAGGATGAGCTGAAAGATATTACCACGACAAAATGTAATGCCTTCCTGTGTATAAAATGAATGGGTATCTGTTAATGGGTATCAAGGTAGCACACAAGAACTCATCTAATGGGAAGGCTAGGCCTAAAAGTAATCTGCTAAATCATGGGTTGCTTTTTTCTTGTTCTTTTGGTGATAATCCTTATTCAAGTGTTCATTCCTAAGAGATAAAAGAATGGGCAAATTTACCTGGGGACATGCAACGGGATAGCTGTTCTCAAATTGTGATCCTTGGACTAGAGCATCAGTGGTACCAGGAATCTTGTGAGAAAAGCAGATTCTCTGGCCCTGCCCCTTTTCAGGAATCACAAACTCTCCAGGTGGAGCATAGTCATGTGTTTTAATAAGCCTCCAGGGGATTCTGATGTCTATTAAGGCTTGAGAACCACTCTTCTAGTACAGCGCTTCTAAAACGCTCACTACTTGGGAGGCTGAGACTAGAAGATCTTAGGTTCAAAGGACAGCCTCAGAAACAATGAGACTTTCATCAACCTAGTAACACCCTGTTACAAAAAATAAAAAGGGCTGGGGGTATAGTTCAGAGATAGAATGCCACTGGATTCAACTCCTAGTACACACACACACACACACACACACACACACACACACACACACACACACACACAGAAAAAAACAAAAACAAATAAAAAACTTTACAATGCATCAGTTATCTTGAGATGTTGTTAAGGGTTGACTCCTGGGCTCCACTGCAGATATTTTAATTTAGCAGGTTCAGGGTGCACTGAGGGGGCACTGAGATCCCTTAATGGTGGTCACTAATTAGCCAAAAGACTATTTTTTTGCAAAGCAGTGAACTTTTTTTTTTTGGGGGGGGGGGTACAGGGGATTGAGCCCAGGGCTACTCTACTTCTGAGCTACACCCATAGTCTTATTTTATTTTCTATTTTTAAACATGGTCTCACTAAGTTGCTGAGGATCTTGCTAAGTTACTGAGGCTGTCCTCCAACCTATAATCCTCCTGTCTCAACCTCTCACGTATGCAATTATGGGCACGTGCCACCATGCCCAGCTACTTGTTATCTCTTTTGCCTAGGAGATTCACACATCCATTTTTAACCAGTTTCTGGTGATTGTGGAGAAATGGTAAGAAAAAATAATATTCTCTGTTCTGTAATCATATTAGGTAGATGTTAGCTCATGGTTCTGGACAAATAAGTATTGTATGAGAAATTTAAGAGAAAGATGAATATTGAAGCAGGAAGCTCAGTTGAGGTGAGATAGGAACATTTTTAATGTTCAAGTTTTGCTCCCAGTTTTGTGGTAGAGGAGAGAGCCAGCATGGGAGGGGTGGGTAGGAGATCATTGAAATGGAGAGATGCGAAGCTAGCCGAGGCGCCCTTTTGCTTGTGCTGTGCAGATAGATGCATAACAGAGAATACGGGACTTAATAAGGACTGAGCCCAGTGAACTTGATTTTACTTTAAACTCAATTACTCTTCAACTACAGAAGAAACATAGTAGAAGCAACACCCTAAATGCAGGTTTGAGGGCAGCCTCAGCAACTATGTGATGCTATCAGCAACTTAGCAAGACACTATTTCCAAATAAAAGCTAAGGTAGCTTTTATTTGGGGGTGTAGCTCAAAGGTAGAATGCTTCTGGGTTCAATCCCCAAGACTACCAAAAGAAAAAATAAGGAATCAGCCTTTGGGATATATTGTGGCTTGCTTCATTTCAGGAAGCTGACAGTGGAGAGTGCGGAATCCAGCTGTATCTGCAAGCCCCAAACCTCCTGCTGTTTCCATGGTATCACTTGACAATGTGTATGTAGGCCCTCCTGATCTTAATCATAACCTTAATCTTATATTAATAATAATTCTAATCCTAATCTTAATCATAACCTTAATGCACCTTGCTCCCAAGAACATTCCTATTTGTCTTATACTCAGAACAATAACCCAGGGATCAAAGCGAAGCCCCTCCTGCTGAAGCTCTTTCTTCTCAGTTCTCCCTGAAGAGGAACAAACAGTATGCTTGGAAGAGGGTATTAGATGGTGGGCATTCTTATTCTTAAATGTATTTACTATGGGAATGAATAAATTGTTTTGTTGAAAGAATTCTGCAGTCGATATGTGATAGTAATATTGTATAAAAATATAAGCAAAGAAGGTGACTTACCTGAAGGGGGGGGACACCCTAATGCGCATGGTGTACTTTCTAAACATATCATAGTCAATCACTAAACTGAGCCTGAGAAGGAGGGAGGTTCCTCACCCCTCCTCCTGGGGCGGGGTAAGGGTTAAATGAGAAATGTGTGCATGTATGCCTTTACCAGCTTGTACCTAACAAAGATGTATGATTACAATACACCAATAAAAGAATTTAAAAAAAAACTGTAATCAATATGTGAAATAACATTATATAAAATTAGGAGAAAAAAAGAGAATTAATTATTAAGTGTAGTAGGCTGGAAATATGTCCATTTCCTAATCCATGGAATTTGTGGGTGTGAACTTTCTTGGAATAAGAATTATTGCTTTTATATAATTATGTTAATTATCTTGAAGTAATTTTGGATTATCTGGGCAAATCTTAAACCTAATAAGTGTCCTTGTAAGAGACACACAGAGAGGAAGACAGACACAGAGGACATATGAAGACAAAGACAGACATTGGAGAGGTGTAGCACAAGCCAGGAAGCCAAGAGCGTCCACAGGCACGACGCTCAGAAGAGGCAGGGAAGGAGTCCCGCCTAGCGCCTCCAGATGGATGGCAGCTCTATGGAAACATTGACTTTTGGATTTCTGGCCCCCAGAACTGTGACAGAATAAATACCTACTGCTTAAAGTCACCTAATTTCTGACAATTTGTTACTGCAGCCACGGGGAGCTAATACAGTGAGTGAAAGGAATTGAAAACATTTTGTTTCCCTCCCAAAGAATTGGGAGCTGGCAAGAAGACAAATAGTTCAAGTAGGCAAAATTTGTCTTTGGCATATTTCCATCTTCTTAAGTGTGGTTGTGGGAATTAAGATGAGATTTATTTCCAACTGTTTCAGGCTTATTTTTTTTTCTATCACCATCTATATTTTGGATTTCTGTTCACCCTCTTGTACGTCCATCAAAAATCATTCTCCTGTGTCCCACTCCTTCAAGTGTTAGAAAAGTTTTGAGCAGGGGAAAAGTTTTGAGTGGTCATGTAATGCCTGCAGCTGTCTTATGTTGATTTCTTAGAAATAGAGTCAAAGATGGGAATTTTTACCAAAGTAGCTTATTAAGGGAATAATCTCAGGAGTAAGGAGAGGGAGAAGCAGGATAAGGCAGAAGATGCTCAGAAAAAGATGTGGGTTTCTCACTATATAACCCAGGTATATCACTCCTTAGTAGCTTTCCAAAAGATTTAGTCAGTTTTTACCTGTGTCTATATGTTGGAGTGTTGGTCTTATGCCCTCTTCAAATAACTGCAGAGTCTCTGGTCTAATTTCCAGGGTTTTGATCCATCTTGAATTGACTCTTTTTTTAGTTTTTTTTTTTTTGGCCCTGGGCTTTTGTTTGATGGTAAACTTTTTTTTTTTTTTTTTTTTTTTTT